>JAOEHI010041255.1:0-21882 GCA_025447815.1 Percopsis transmontana
CCTAGCCCCGTGAACCACACCTCCCCACGTTCCCTTCCACACACAGACAAGCTAAACCACGCCCCCACCCCCACAATTGCCATAACGGCAGCTTTTTTTTAACACTTTAACTGTGAGTGTGTGTTTGTGATTTTTCTGGAGAGATGTGTGTAGATTGCCCTCTACAGGGACCTTTATGCCAAGAGTCGAGGTTGGCTGAACCTAAACGCAGACTCAGACACTGGGAATAGTTTGAGGAAGTACAAGAACGGCAGGCAGTCTCGTAGTAGTCTGAGCAGGAGATCAAAACCAGGAGTGTCACTGAAGGCGGAGGAACCATACAGCAGGTGAAGGCATAGTCGGAGAAACGGCGGGGCAAGGACGGCAGGTGGGTACGGGTGTCGAGAAACGGGCAAGATCGGGAACGGAATAACTGGTCGCAATACTCGCTGGGTAGGCACTGAAAAAAGAAGCGCAATCTGGCGTCGAATAGCAGGGGGACGGATTAAATACTAAACCAGGTGCGTGAATGCAACACGGGAGATTAACTTTAGTGGGAATGTTAAGTGGAAGGAGAGAACTAGATGACCAGCCAGAAAGGTGACGTAACAGCAGCAACATGACACTTTATCAGGAATGTATTGCTGGATTTAGAGCATTCTCTCATTGGGCCCCAGTACTAAGGAATGCCCCCTATCTGCTGAGGTTAGGTATGCTCTAGCTCCCTTCAAAGCCAGACTTAAATCGTATCTTTATAGTCCCTCTTTAGACCAGCCATATTATACTGTCCTAGAGGCGGCCGTCTTCCTTTGCTCAGGGTGTGTATATAAAAATAAAAAAGCAGCAGCTGTGGGTTAAAGTCTTTCCTGGCTATGAAGCAGTCCAAGGTCTGTCTCTGACTGCTCTGCTCACATCCTGATGTTGCGTCTATCGCCATCACAATGGACTGATGCTGCTGTTTATTTTGTACAAGGTACAACATTCTGTTAGCCTAGGAACATTATTATATATTACTAAGTCATGCTAGTTGTTGCTGCCCACTCTGCACCTGTTGCATGCTCACCGCCCTGGAAGGGTTGGTCTCCTCCCTCTGTGGTCCCTTCCCAAGGTTCCTTCCATCTCTCCTCCCAGGTGTCTTTTGGTGGGGAGTGTTTCCTTGCCTGGTGGGAGGACAAGGTACAAGGGGTGTCTGTTGTTTCCATGTGAAATGTTCCTTGTGGTGGGAGAGGGGCTGTAACATTGCTCGTCTCGGCGTGCAATTGTCTTAAAGCTCAGTGACTGACTTAAAGCGTTTATATTGTTGTTATATAGTGATATTTCAATAACGTATGCCATGGGAACATACAGTGAACATTCATTATCATATGCAGGAATGGGTGCTGTTCCTTTAAAGGTCCAGTGTGTAATATTTCTGAGGATCTAGTGACAGAAATGCAATATAAGATCCATAACTATGTTTTCAGTGGTGTATAAAGACTATATATATATATATATATAAAAAAACATTATATTTCCGTTAACTTTGAATCAGCCATTTCTATCTACATAACAGTGGGCACCCCCTCTATGGACGTCGCCCTGTTGCGTCGCCATGTTTCTACAGTAGCCCAAAACGGCTCTACAGAGCGTGTTTTGTCACTACCTTGAAAAAGAAGCAGCAGAAGAAGTTGTACGTTTCTAACTACTAGGTAGTAGTAGAAGTCCTCTCCTTTTATTAGAAGTGGAATTTTGGACAAATGGAGGACCACAGCTATTATTCAGCACAAGAGCTGACAGAGGGTGAATCTGCTTCGAAAAAGCAAAAGCATGATGAAGTCAGACGAATACGGGAGCAAAGAAGGCAGAAATCATGAGTAAACATCGATGTGGCTTTTCCCAGATGGAAGGCTCTAATGAGGGATAAATGTTTTCAAAGCAACGCCGAAGTTGCCTGTTTTCTGCTGGACAGGTAAGGTATTCCAACTTTAGCAATGCATGTTTGATCATGTTAGCATTAGCTAGAAGCTAGCCATAGACACAGAGAGAAGTGACTTTTCCCTTGTCAGTGGTGTAAAATATGTAGTTGGATTGTTTCATGTAACTTATAATTTGTTGTATATCTCTATATAAAGAAACCTAATTGCTTGAATTGTTACTCTCTGCTGTCTCAGACGACGACATCTTTTATCTTACGTTGGCCACCGTAGCTTCTCCTTCGTGTTTGCAAAGGGAGGGGTAGGCCGTGAGTGACTGGTTGTTTGCAATTCGCAACCCTCACTACTAGCTGTCACTAGAAATTACACACTGGACCTGTAACTTCAGCAAATATATCGGTCACTACCGTCGAACTCACTGGCTGCACAAAACCAAGAGGGAAAGAGGCCAGTATCTTGACTGGTTTATAGATGACCATAAGCTTTAAACTTGCATACACGCTGTTGATGTTGTGACATCTATATGTGTCCCCACAAAATGCAGAACATAACCTTCTACCTTTAGTTTCCATGTACATAATGTAAATAGAATAAAATAGAAACTCACAAATTATGAAAATAAATACATATATATAATATAACAAACACAAAATAATAATATTTATGCAAAATAATAACTTGTATAAGCACAACTCCAAGTGCATAGCCCTGTTGTAATGTAAATGCAAATTCGAGCTACGCTGGGCTGCCGTGCTAAGACAGGCCATGCAATGGAAAAGGGCTGTCTGTCTGTGTGTATGTATCAGCTAATTCAAATATTCTAATGATTATGAATCAGTTTAAAAAGACAAGTCTATGGCCCAAACAACAGCTTTACTCTATTCAGATTAATTCATTTGTAGGTGTAACCTATAATTGACATGGCTGTACATTTGGATTAAACAAAAAAAAAAAGTTTAGAATTTTTTTGGAGACATTCATACTTTTATGAGTCATTTATCAGTCTTCTTTTTTTTTTAAGGCAAGATAATCCTTAACATACAATCCAGAAATCTCCCTAGGTTGAACCGGTTTAGATAAGATATAGTTATCATAAACGACATTGACAAAGAAGAACTAAAAAGAAAACAAATTATATGATTTATTTGTTTTAATAATTTGTATGCCAGATTCACATTAATTTATTATATTTCATATTTTCACAACTCAACATAAAACTAAAAAAATAACTACTTTAAATTTAAGAGCCTGTGTTTGTCTGTTGTGTCCATCTTTTTTCTATTTGTTGTTGGATATCTTACTGGAGTCAGGGCGTGGAACCAGTTTCAGTTTGATTGGGCGTTTTGGCATTAGCAGTCCCTGGATATCCATCTCAATGGGGATCTGGCAGGTAATAAAATATTTCATTAGGATGCTGCACGAGTTAGTGGTTGTGGATTTTTGTACTAAGCAGTCAATGCTGTGATAAATGTGATTCCAGACAAGAATAAAGTACAGCAGGAATGAAAAGCATTATTAAGGAGTTTTATGGTCTCACCTCTGTGTCGTCGCACACAGAGAAGCTGAATTTATGTAGGATCTCCACCATAGCTAGCTTCATCAACACCAAAGCAAATCGCATACCAATGCAATTCCTGGGCCCTGCCCCAAATGGCATGTAGGTGTATGGGTTGATAGTCTCTTTGTTCTCCTTACTGAACCTGGAAGTACATGCACATCCAAACGCAATAATCACAGCAAGGTAATAATAAACAGTCTGGTCGATTATCTGGTCGATTTGTTTTGATGGCTCATACAATGTGGTGCAGACAACAAAATCACGCCAGTACCTGTCAGGCTTAAACTCCTCTGGGTTGGGCCACAGTTCAGGGTCTCGGTGGAGGGTCCATGTCGGAACTAGGACAACCATATCTTTTGGAATCACCAGGCCGTTGATCTCCACAGTTGCCTTGGCAACACGCTCAAGGCGGGAGGCAATAGGGAACAGCCGGAGAGACTCATTAATGACACTGTCCAGGTATTCCATCTGCATCAAAGGTTGGTACTGGATGGCAGCCTACACACACACACACACACACACACACACACACACACACACACAGAAGAAAACACTTATAGCACACTTATTAACACCGGGCAGTTTTGTACAATAAACCCTAATAAATGTCTATAAGCACTCCTATTTGTTTTTGCCTGTCTATGTAGTCAAAATGGCTAAAATGATTGTAAATTGACTGTAAAATTTATTGTAAAATGATTGTAAATTAAAACTGTAAATGATTATCCTGGTAAATTCGATGATTTATTCTGCTCTGCATATCAGTCTAGAAACTCTCCCTTCAAAGTCATTTGTCAAAGGCTGTGCCAATAGTTGCCAATCAAATCAGTGGTGACCACCTTCAACTAATCAGAACAACTTTTGACTCCAACCTGAAAGGTCTACTTACCTGTAAACATCCTTGAGCAATCTGTCTAACCCCTACCTGCTCCTCAATGCTTGTAATTGTACTCACTGTACTCGCAAGTCACTTAAGATAAAAAAACGTGCTAACAACTAATTGTAAGGAGTAGTGAGGACTTTAGACACCTTGTTAGGGAAGGTGGAGTCGATCTCCTCCTGCAGTTTTTCCATGACATCGGGGTTAGTTGCCAGGTTGTAGGCCAAGAAAGTGAGGGAACTACTAGTTGTCTCATAGCCAGCAAAAATGAAAATCATAGCCTGAGACAAAATCTCATGATCGCTCAGACCTATGTCAGAAAAAACAAAATATGATTGAAATCAGCTTTGAATTAATGTGGTGGAGTGCAAGATGTACCAGACAGGGTATATTTACAAGCTATAAAATTGATGGTTTACGAAGAATTGTGTTCCAACTGCCATTGTATTTGGCAGTCTGTGTGTGTGAGTATGTTAAAGTGACCTTTTTTTTGTTCCTTATCACTGGAAGAATTGCCTTTTTGAGAGTCAATCATAAGCTGAAGAAAATCCACTCGACTCTAAAGCAAGACATATATTATATTGCCTTAAATTACACATATTTTGTTACATCTTTTGATAGTACAGTATAGCATTCAGGGCAATCATGCACACAAAGGGCCACACCTTGTGCTCACTGGACTCACGGCTGGATTTAATATTCTGAAGTGCGGTGTAAAAGAAGTCAGTGACAGAAGAAGGGAAAAAGGAAAACTCAAACTTCTCTAGAAGAGGACCGACGAAGGGGAACAAAGCTGGGGGGAGTAGAAACACACAATATTAGGATAACACAATATTCATAACACTATTCATGATGCAACTACTACTATCCCTGGCTATAAATAACTGTTAACTAATAACAATATAAATTAACGGTCAGTACGCAGTAAATGCAAGTTTGTATTTGTATAAAAAATAGTTTTTTTACCAACACAAAGGAAAAGAGGACTGAATAAGTCAAACTTAAGCATCTTCTTAATGTTTTTTACAAAGGGGTCTGAGGGGTTGTTAAGTGAGTCTATGTCTACACTGAAGGCTGTGCTGGTCACCACATCCATGCTGTAGGGCCCAAAGAACCTGGAAAACACACACACACACACACACACACACACATGCTTTAAAAGATTTGAATGTGTTTGAAACCCATTTAACGTGTAAAAGTACAAACTCTAGTTCTATGCATGGATTTATGATTGTGTGCTTACTCTTTCAGTTCCAACACCTCATTCTTGTCTGCCTTGTTTTTCATACTACTGACCAAGTTAGCTGAGTGGTGCTTCATTATGTCAAACATCTGGACACACGTAGCCATGGTTTCAGTCAGTGAACAACTTCCATTCAAAAAAGCGGGAGTAAGAATTAGCACAACCAGGACAGAGGGAGGGAGGAACACACCTCTTTCAGTCTTCCAGAAGTAAAGGAAGGGGAAAGGACTCCACGAATCCTCTTCCAGTGGTCATCCTCAGCAATGCTCACAGCGTCATAGAGTTTCCCATTCAAACGGAAGTTCTGTATAGCGCATAATGTTTTAGAAAAGCATCTGCTAATTCTGTAGCCTGGTCAGGCGATTCTGATTTTTCAAGCTTTAGTTGCTTGATATGCAGAACAAAGCAGCATGGTCCTACCAAGCTAGACATTTTGTATTATAAATCCATTACAATGTAATGTAATGTAAGTCAGTGCAGAAACAGAGTGAGTGTGTCTTAACAGAGTAAGATGTTGCTTACTCTGCGATTGGTGAACAGGGAGTAGCACTCTTTAACAAGGATTGCTTTTATCATGGCAGGATCTGTGGTACACAACACTGGCTGCCAACCATCAAAGATGCTAGATTTTCAAAGAATAAGAATAAGTTATCCTTTTGTAAACAGGCAGATACCGGACACAATATCACATAGGCTGCTCTTGTGCGCTGAGTTCATATGTTAATGTACATATCTTGATAATAATTTATCCTTATGTAAACAGGCAGGCACCGGACACAATATCAAATAGGCTGGATTTATGTACTTATGAGAGATGTACAGAAGACAGATTAAACTCAACCAAACTCACCCCCATATTTTCCCATACTTGTTGAAGCACTCTGTATCAAATATTGTAAATCCCTAAGAATTGAAAAGATTATCATGAATAACAACCGAGTGGTACAAATCAGTTATTATATAGTATAGATAGTTATACATCAGTTTGTTTTAGGAGGCTATAAGTGGTTATTGTAAAAAGTCAATGTGCATGGTACACACTCGCACAAACCTTTTTATATGCCAGCAAAGTGCCAAAGAAAGGTATGGGTTTGGGGCCGCGTACACCTAGCCTCTTAAATACTCCATATGGCCAGTTTATATACCTAAACATCAGACATGAGTTTGAATACATAGACACACACAATACTGGATACTGTACAAGTGTATATTATGAAAATAACTCTTACACAATGAACAGAGTAATGAAGGCAACCAGGAGGGTCCATGTCCCAGCTGAAAAATATAAGTTAAAATCCATTTGTAAGCTTTCTGCTTTCACTCTACACCAGCGCACGGCTCTACCCCGACACCTGGAAAATGCCTTATATAGGCTGTTCTGTTGCACAAGCACTCGTGTGTAAGTGGGTAGGAGATAAACTAATGGTGCCAACATGTTTGTGAACAAAACTGGATGACTAAGCAGTTTTAGAGTTGGGTAGCTGGACACATTCTCACAGTGTGAGACTTTTAAAGTTAGGAACTTGTAACTGTATATGACTTTAGCAAAAAACTACAGTTAATCTTGGCTGAGAATCAACCATCCTAACAACTAGACTTTTTCCCTATGATATTTACTGCTTTGTATCTAATACAGTAACTTAAACCATTACTCCTGTACACCAATATGAAGGCCTGTTTTTCAATAAAACAATTATTAGAACTTGGCCCACTTGTAAAAACACACTTGGCCAAAGAAACGCCGTCTGTATAAAAAAGGCAGTTCAAGGTTCAGATATGGCAGATTCGTGTCTTTTTAAAGATTCAAATCATTTCACTCCGTTCAATAAAAGGATTCTTTCAAAAAAGTCATTCACGAAGTCGTTCAGTGACATTTCCGGTTCCCCAAAACGAGGCACTCCAGAGTTACTCAAGTGAATTGGTCAGTTCTCCCAACCAATGACATGTCACATGGCTCTATATGCCCACAGTCCGCCTCCAAAAGGATAATTGCTCATGCTTTTAACAGTCTTTTTAAAACTAGGAAAGCCATAGCAGACTTAATGCAGTCAAACGTTAACAAGCGAGAGATATTTTAAATAACGAATAAGTGCACGGCGTTGAACAAATCGTTTGGTTCACTTAAAGGATTCGTTAATGACCGAAACATCTCTAGTTCAGTTCATGTCGTAATGGTTGATCGTCGTGCTCTTTTATCTCGATGGCTGAAAGATACTGTAAACATGGACTTCGTTCCTTCTTTCTCTGCTGCAACATTGACTTTACTAGCCATATTGACCGGTCTTTTTATAATGTATGAATCAACAGTGTATTTTAAACAACAGTAGATTTGATAAGAAAGCAAAATTTTAGGACAAAGTGAAAGTGTATATGTGTTTGCATGGTTTAACCTTCTGCATGTTTAGGTATGGCTACTCTTCGTATGGAGTATTTAAGAAGTTGGGAATCCCAGGTCCAGAGCCATCGATGTATTGGGGGAACGTTAATCGCAACAACCCGGTTTGTGTTCGGGGACATTTCCCATTCCCGAGTCTTGCGTGGTTAGACGTGACTACGCCACTGCTGTCTTAACGTCTGCCCCGCGAGACTAGCCTTTTTCTTAACTACCCAGTGTAAAATAGAGTGGAAATTTGGGTGGTTTCACTAATTAAATAATTCATCTATAACGTTAAAATAGTTAATGACGATTTTGATATAATTTTAGTGTAATAATAATTACAGGCAAAAGCAATTATGCAGATGACTTATCTGTTTTTAGGTTTACTACGAAGCTGACTACGAGTATTCTAGGATGTATGGCAGTGTGTGGGGGTGAGTCCACAATGTTTTTCCAGTGTTTCCATTGCCATCTAAAATCCCCATGTGTTGTGCAATAGTATATAATTTCAACTTTTGCATTATTTGCCTCCCATTGTTTGTCTAGGATGTATGAGTTAAAAAAACCTGTGTTGGCGGTCATGGACCCAGGAATGCTTAAAACCATATTAGTGAAGGAGTGCTTCTCCCACTTCACCAATAGACGAGTAAAAACATCGCACACCTGAAAAGACATAGTGTAAAATAAAAGAAAACATGCAGTGGAGTTGTCCTTAACTTGGAATAGGCAAATAGCAATACCCTTTTCTCAATGTATGCATTACAATTAATTAATTTGAAAAACTAGACTATTTTATCAAAATGTGATGGAACCCATTGAATTTACTAATTTTGACAAACATACACATACAACTACAAAAATACACACATTTTGATGGTTATCTTTCTTTAGAACCTGCGTTTAAATGGGGACCTGAATGATGCTGTATCTATTGCTGAGGATGATAAATGGAGACGAATTCGCAGCATCCTGTCCCCTGCGTTCACATCTGGGCGCATAAAAGAAGTAAGCATGGTTCCGAATACAAAAACAATAATGAACAAAAATTATAATTGTAAAATATATAGTCTGTAAAATAGATTTGCAACCTTTTTTTATTATGCAGCTTTTATTTCACTTTTTTGCTTGGATTTTCTCTGTAATTGCACAAGTTTATCATTAATTATTGTTCAGTACAGTTTTCATAGTTTGTTTGGTTTTATAGATTATTCTTCCCATTTCCTGTCTTTTGTTCATTCTGGTTATTTCTTCCATCTCAGATGTTTAGCATCATGAAGCACCACTCTAGAAAGCTGACGGATGTCCTGAGAACAAAGATAGGCAGTGGTGATGTTATTAATGTAAAGAAGTAAGTAAAACAGGTATTAACCCTACATCCTCTCCATAACCTCTGTCGCTGTACTTACCTCACTCGTAGGTAGACCTCTAAGATACATACAAATGCATCCTTGTTCATAGCCATGTTAAAAATGGAGACCCTGAATTTGTGTTATAATTGTGCGTATAATGTTTTCTGACTAAGATGCCCTGCTATAGTTTGGCTAACAACAACACATGGCTCAACTAACGGGTGATTTGACACTAATCACACCTATCCATCATTAACTAAACAAATTGATGAACAAGAGTGACATTATGGACCAGTGTTTTTGTTTCTAACCTCTTGCCAACAAATGTTGTAAGAACGACTGATAATTAATGTGTTAATCCTGCACATGTCGCAGTTTCTTTGGTCCTTACAGTATAGATGTGATGGCCAGGTTTGCGTTCAGTGTGGACATCGACTCACTCAGCAACCCATCACATCCCTACATCCACCATGCTGAGCAGCTTTTTAACTTCTCAGTCCTTCTCTTCTTAGCACAAGGTATTGAGATTAACTCTGATAATTGCACAATTCTAATTACTATGTCATCATAGTAATTTCATAAGAGAGTGGTTTGGATAACATGGTACAAAGTATTTCCCCTCTACTTTCATCTTACAGGGTTTTTTCCATTCCTGATTCCGCTGTTTGAGATGTTAGGCATTTCCTTGTTCCCCAAGTCCTCTACTACCTTTTTTCAATCTGTACTACTGAAGATAAGAGATGAACGCAATAGCAGCTCCCACCAGGTATGGAAAAAACACATACACAGGTAAATATGTTAATATTATTATTATTATATATAATTTTTTATTATTTTTGTTACTTTTGCTTTTAGGCTCAGGTGGATTTCCTACAAATGATGCTTGACTCTCAAAGAGAAAACTCCAAAAGAGGACGGAGGAATAAGGGTATATGGTACTGTAACACACAGACATGCCTCACCCCAGAGCACACACATGTCTGAAACCTCTGTTTCCCTTGGTAGGTCTAAGTGATCATGAGATCTTATCTCAAGCAACGATCTTTGTCTTTGCTGGTTATGAGACAACTGGAGTGGCTCTAACGTTCTTGGCCTACAATCTGGCAAGAAATCCTCAAGTAATGAGACGCCTGCAGGAGGAAATAGACTCTACCTTCCCCAACAAGGTATAGAAGAAACACGTTGGGATATCTTTTCTTTTTCAGTCTAAGGAACAGTCCTTCAATTTTTCAATCGCATTTTAGAATTCAACATGAGAAACATAAATTTTTCACCTAAATGAATTTGACAATGATCACAATTTTGTAGGCTCCTGTCCAATACGAAGCTTTAATGCAGATGAAATATCTAGACTGCGTGGTCAATGAGTCTTTGAGGTAGTATTTAATTCAAATGGAATGGATTAATAGACAATCACACTCTGTAACCATTTATTTATATATATATATATATATATATATATATATATATATACACACTTTTTTTAGGCTCCACCCACCAACTCCGCGCTTGGAACGTGTTGCCAAATCTACCATTGAGATCAATGGGTTCACTATCCCCAAGGGCATGCTTGTTATGATACCAACCTATGCTCTACACAGGGACCCTGTCCTGTGGCCAGAACCAGAAGAATTTAAACCCGACAGGTATGTTCGGTTGAGTGTGTATGTGCCTACAAAAACACTAATGAAATGTCCAGCTTTAATCAGAACATTTAAAGAACATTTTCTGGACTTTGTTACCACAGTTTTCTAGGACAGTCGCTTCAATTCCAATGTCACTGTGTATTTGTACTTTATTAGATTTAGCCAGGAGAACAAGCAGAACATTAAGCCATTCACTTATCTGCCGTTTGGAGCCGGGCCTAGAAGTTGTATTGGGTTGCGATTTGCTCTGATGGTAATCAAACTGGCCTTGGTGGAGGTTCTACAGAACTACAGCTTCTCCGTCTGCAAGGAGACAGAGGTATACAATGAATACATAAACAAAATGTGTATTCTAAACCATTACAAAAAGGAACAGTTTGCACATACCAGTATAATGCGCTGAAACTTCAGACCGACTCCTAAAATACTTTTGATTGACTTTGTCAATACACCAGCTTCCCCTGCAGATGAGCCCTTCAGGTCTGCTTGGACCCCTACGTCCAATCAAACTGAAGATGGAACCACGTCTCACCACCCAAGAACACTTTAGAAAACATAACACGGGAGCTGTTTAGTTATGATCATTTAATTCAAATGCTTGCTGATGTAGAGTAATATTTAGAAACAAGTATGCTTAGAAAAGTTATTTCAATGTACTTGTTGGAATATATGTATTCAGTATGAATTTTGCTATGGAGGCTTTGTACAAAGCCAGTTATCAATATTTTTATTGATATGGAAACTTTGGTGCTCAAAGTTCAACAGTACAGTGTGACTCATGGGTGTATAAAACCTGGCACAGGAAATGCAGTAATGTTTATGGTAGGATATGTGGTAAGAGATTACCTTTTTTTTTTTTTTTTTTTTTTTTTAAATGCCTGACGTTATTTATTAACATCTTCTAAATATGCTTCACTTGTAGGGTTGTGATGTTGGGTAGGATTACATCAAAACCCTGGCTTTAAACTCCCAAACTTCTGATGATTTAGAGGTTATAGTACCACCAGGTACTATATCCATTGTACATTTCCCAATGCTCAAGGCATTTTAACAGGTTATTTTTTACACATCACTTTAGTAATAGACATTGTCTGGATAATGATAAGTATTTATTTATTATTGTATTGGTAGAGATAAATTAAATGTATTGCAGTATTTAAGTATCTTCAATTTAAGTACATTTAAATTTGAGAATACACATTTGTGAACCAAACATCTGATGCTGTCAGACTGATTTTATTTAATATTTAAGCTTTATTTAACCACTAATGCTGCTGAAACTTATATTGCCCATTTAAAAACACAGAAGCTCCATTTGTCACCCCAGCTGTTAATGCTTGTCTCCAGTTCTGTGATCCACAGGGGTGTATAGCTTAATGCCTATGCAATCTATGAATTGGTTGCAAGAAATGCCTTAACCCATGACAGTGTCCCGACTGGAAGACCATTCTCCTCGACAAACAATTAAATGGTACTTGGTACCATTCCCCTACGGTTGAATTTAAAATGAAAATATCAAAACATCAGTCTGCTGCACAGAAAATAATTATTCCGATGTGTCAAAGATAGAAAGATGCACGAAAGTCTTTCTCCCAGGTCTTATCCTTCTCCTTCTGTCTCATGCTTGCCTCTTTCCTCTTCCCCCGGTCTCCTATCTGCTCCCTGTCCTTCAGAGCGGGTTTAACCGCTTGAGGGTCCTTTGCCAGGAAGTGAGTAACTTTGGCCTTTTTCACTGGTCCGTAGCCGAGGCCTTTTTGGTCTCTCTTCAGCACAGTCGGAACCGGCTGGACAGGCCCCCCGCCCTGTGGCCCCAGCCCAGTTGCAGGGTTCCAGCCACAGCGAACCATCATCTTGTAGCTGGCACTGGAGGGGGGGAGGCAGTAGTATGGGGTGGGAGGCGGCCGACGCAGGCTGAACTGGTGCAGCGTGGAGGAGAGATGTGAAGACAGGCTGTCGCTGTACTGACACCCACATACGCCACACAACTGGGCTTGCGTGGTGCTCCTGTCTGGACGTGTGTCATGCTGGATGGATCTTCCATAGCTCTGTAACTCCTCCATTACCCCTTGGTGACCCGCTGCGAAGACAGATGATAAGTATTGTTTATCTTGCGTTTGTTTTTCCCTTAATTGTATTTTTTTTAGCTAAAATAAGTTGTTTTGGCGTCTAAAATGCATTAGGTGTACCCGTCTTGGCCAGATCCATGGCATCCCTGCCCTTTGTATCCACTACTCCAACCCAGGCCGCTCCATGCTGCAGTAGGAGACTCACTGCTGCCCTCTGGCCTGCCCAACACGCACACATCATGGCTGTCCAGAAAAAACTATCCTGAAGGGTGACACACATTCACACAAATACAACGAGGCCTTAGGAGTCTCTTATGGCTTAAATCGTATGTCTTCCAAAGATAATATAGTGGTGATATACCCATACCTGAAAGTTGATGTCCGCTCCCCGAGAGAGTAGATCTTTAATCGCGGAGAGGTCTCCTTCCTGGGCACAGCGCAGCAGCTTCAGTCCGTTGAGCTCTGCAAAGCGAGACGATGTTGCCTGCTCACTGGTGCCAGCATGATCCCCTCTTGCTCTGTCATTCCTCGCTCTTGTTCCCACTCTTTGGGCGCCTTCTCCACTTCTATTTCTTCTCGTCACTGTGGCATGTGCCTGACTCCGCTGCGTCTGTGAGACAGTAATTCTGCCCACTCCACCGTTTCTTTGATAATCTTTCTCATTTTGATTCTGCCTGTGTTCACTTTTCCCGGCAACATCATTCTCAGCAGTCAGACTTTCATAAAACTGTCTGGCCTCTTTTCCACTAAGTGAACTGCTTTTCGAGGTGCTGGCCCCTACAGCCTTTTGAATCCAGAAATCCTGCTCTTTTGCAGGAGTAAAGCCTAGAGACGCCATATGACAACTCAAAAACTCACTGGAAACAGAGAGGAGAAAGACAACCGGTATCTTTATTATACCTGGACGGCTGCTAAACCTGCACTGTCCACATTAACATCTAACGTTATGCATCACACTGCAAACACACGCTGGCAGGTACTAGAAACTGCCCCTAGACCATAGGACGGTTAGAATAACAGTAGCAATGTTGGATGGCGTGTGCCATAATGGATACTTTGACAGTGAATTTTTTTCTATATATCATCCATTTTCATTGTGACTAAACAACAAACAATCGCTAGCATTGTTAGCTACATTAGTCTGTTTTTAGTTAAACTCGATAAATCTAGTTACCGAGCCTCTAGTCTTGAACAAGTTTATGTAAAGTGATAGCTTCCATAACACCAGTAAAATACTTTTACTTGATAAAGTCATGTGGACCGAAAAAAGCACAACTTTGCGTAGTTCAGTTCCGTATACTGACAAGCTAGCAAAAACTAGCCGAACTTCCTCTCATGTACCAAAACGGAAAACAAATTCGTAAGCGAAAAGTACGTGCTGCCACCTATTGAGCCGGGTACAGCCACTACTACTATTTTTTATATACGCATGCTTTTTACTGCTTTTGAGATAATTATGTGATTTTCTTTTATGAATTTCAGCCAAATTTCCATAATTATTTATATTTATATTTATATATATATACATATACACATACACACACACACACACACACGCATTAATAACAAATTATACCTCACCTAAAGAGGTAACAATTGAATGCTATGCACAGTGATGCGTTTTGCACAAGCACTCAACATAAAGATGTTATTCTAGGACAGGGTATAATTTACCCTAGAATAATGTCGGTCCAGATCTGCCATCATCAGTGTTTACCTTGTCAACTCCTGTAGTGTAGTCAAGTGTCAGTTAGAATATTTAGATAGAACTTTATTAATCCAGACGGAACATGTACAATGCCAAAAAAGAGACACTATTAAAAATATCTAAAAGAAATGTTAATGACTACTGAGAAACCTGACTATTAAAGGAGAAATCCCTTACCTATCCATTCATCCACTACTGATTAGCCTGATCATCCATGCAAAGAAATATAGGATAATGCAATTCCCATACACTCCAGAAGTTCTACAATATAACTTGTTGATGGAAATGGTACGTGGGCTGGATAGGATGAGTGTACTACAAGGTAAAAATAAAAACCTTATAGGAAGTTGGTAGATTGACTGAGAGGGGACTTGCTAAAAAACTGGTCCCTACAGGGCTAGTGCAGTAAAATGAAACTGTTTTAAGATGTCAGTACACAGGGAATATTGGGAACTTTATTGATTATTAATGGTATTTATTAATGTGTCTATTTCTGTCACCAGATTGTGTAAATGTCTGTGCGCAGTGGGGGCAGGAATATGGCCTTTCCCCTGTATGTATCCTCATGTGTGTAGTCAGTTTGTGCTTGGAGGCGAAACATTTATTGCAGCATGCGCACAAGTGGGGTTTATCTCCCGTGTGGTAACGCTGGTGCATCTTCAACTCTGTCAAGCGGCCGTATGTCCTCCCACAGTCTGTGCACCGGTATCTGGGTCGATCTGCCATGTGCACTCTGCTATGGACGCGTAGCCCACTGGGCGAGCTGTAACACTTGCTGCACTGGGAACACTTGTGAGGTTTTTCTCCGGTATGCCCCATTATGTGTTGCTTCAGACTGAGAGAAGAAGAGAACACATGGCCGCAGATGGAACAGAGGTTAACGTTTACACTAGTGTGGACACTCAAGTGCTTTTCCAATCTCGTCTTATTGACAAACATCTTGCCACAGTCAGGGCAGTTGATGGGCTTGTCTCCCCTGTGCACGCTCATGTGTGCTGTCAACTCAGGCAGGGAGGAAAAAGCATATTCACACCTGGTGCATGAATAGGGCTTTTGTTTTTTCAATACTTTGTGTTTAAAGCAGTGCAGATCGAGATCGTCTTCCTGGGTAAAGCTTTCAACACAGCAGGAGCACTGGTAGGGTCTTTCCTCCATATGAGTCCGGAGATGACTTTTAAAAACACTTAACTTTAGAAAGCCGCTCTCACAATGAGGGCATTTGAAATCCCGCTTGTCATGGGCCCTCAAGTGTTTCTCGTAGTGAGAAGTTTTTGTGAAGTATTTATCACACAGTAAGCAATGAAGATGGCCCTCTTTGTGCCTTTCTTCGTGCTTCTTCAAAGCATAATCGAGCTTAAACTTCTTGCCACAGTCATTGCAGGAATATGATGTCTCGTGACTCTCCATGTGGGTTTCCAGTTCCACTGGACTACTAAAGGTTTGGTTACATTTTGGACATGTCCCGTTATTTCCCATCTGATGAATTTCCAGATGTGTTTTAAGGTCTTTCAGTAAGGCAAATTTCTTCTGACAATCAGGGCATGGATATCTGTATTTCAGTGATTTATCATGGGTCACCATGTGGGTTTTCAGTTGACTCGTTTTCTTAAACTTTTTACCGCATTCAGTGCAGATGAGGCTCTGAGGGTCAAGGCGATTTTTCCGGCCGTTCTTATGGGACCTCATGTGATTTAGTAAATCAGTCTTCAACTGGAACTTCATGTCACAATCAGGACATGAAAATGCGTCTGGCAAATGGGACCTCCTGTGAGCGTTTAACTCTTTCAAGCTACTAAAGCTTCCCCCACATTTAGAGCAGGCATGTCCCCTTGTACCATGCATGCTCTTTAGGTGCTTGGTCAAGTGATAGCCCTGAGCAAAGGCCTTTGCACAGACGGGGCAGGTGAACGGTTTCTCCTTGGTGTGCGATCTCATGTGTCTGGCCAGTTTACTGGGTTTTACAAAGCTCTTAACACAGACGGGACAGGAATGTTTTTTGCTTTTAGGCTTGGCAGAGAGGATCTCCTCCTTTGTAACACCATCATAACCCTTATCTTCAAAGGTGTCATGTTCCAGCCCCTTGTCATCATCAACTACAAAATCTGGGTCGCCACAGTCATCATCAGTCTCACCGGAATCAGAGCTGTTATCACAGCAATAATTTGTATGTCCTTGTGAACTTGATGTTATAGTCGAATCAAGGTAGTCCAACTTTATACATGGGTCATTTTCCGCCATCTCTTTAATCTTCACATCCATTGCAATTTTTGGGTATGTGTTCCTTAATGAGAGAGAAATTGGTTATATTTTATTTTATATTTGTGTCTGCCCGATCTCTTACACTACCTCTAGGCTCCCAAGGCTTTAGATCGGCAAGACATAATTTTTCGTTTTTCAGAGACTACCAGTAGGAAAAAATAAATAAAAATGAGTTCTGTTCTCTGTGAATTGCTACTAAAGCTCAGTCAAGAAGAAATTGCTATATTTTGTGCCATGCCATTAATTTATTAACTAGATCAGCAGCACAGCAGACTATTATTTATAAAACAAACATCTAAAAACTCAAAGTAAGTAAGGTAATCAATGAAATGCAAAATTAAATTGGACCATTAATAATGCATTCAAATTAATCGTTTTGTGACTTATTGAACATATACAAAAACTAAATCTAATCAATCAAAATCATCTGAATTATAAAACTAAGTCAAATGTGCATGCTGCAAATAAAGAGGTAGACTGCTTAGAACGCTAATACATTTTATCCACAAAACCTGTCACAGTTCAACCTTAGTCAATAGTAGCCCTATATTTACCGATTTAACCAAATTGCCAGTTAAGCACGGAACTAAGCAGACAGAAAAATAGTGATTATTTGCAAATCCTCACCAACTACGGTAGGCCCAGAGTTGGATACTGTAGATAGGAACGCAGAGAAATTATAGATACAAAGCCACTGATAGTCGGATAAACATTTTTTTACACCGTTTTAGCACACTATAACTATAAAGATAGATATCCCGACAAGACAAACGCACATCAGATTCCTTCTTTTGAGAACGTAAACGCGGAGATGGCGTTTATCTTCCTTCTTTTTCATTGAAATAGTTGCAAACCCTCAATGGGTGTATATCGCCATCTATTGTACCGGAAAGGTAAGTTATATATTTAAAGATATAGTATAATGCAGCTTAATATTTATATATTACACATTTATATATTATAAATCGAAATCCTATTTATGTTCGCCCATATAAATGTGTCTGCAATAATATATTACAATATATGAAATATGAAACAAAATATAAAATGTGAACAATGGTAAGGTTTACTGTAATATTGTTTATGCATAGTGTAGTTTTATAATAAACTAAATTATAATAAACTACATGTAATACACCTGTGTGTGTAGAGAGAGAGAGAGATCGATCCTTTTTTTTACATAGCTGTGAATAGTGCTGGTCAAATCTTGCAACACTAAAAATCAACTCAAACTAAATAAGATAATAATTAAAATATGGTATACCTCAAATGGTGCCAAAGTTGGAGATCCCTTGAAACAAAACATACAAGAAAATAATCAATTTTACACAAGCTGAACCTGATTATAAATATCAACCCTTTCAAAAGCATAGGCCACCCTGTGAACTTTATTCAAAAACATGCCTGCATAGGCCTCTGATCTTTGAGCTTAACGGTACACTACTTTGTGATACACCTCAAAACTCCACATTTATGCCCCAGCTAAGTGTTTATGTCTTGAAACACAACTGTCCGTGAGAGTGTGGCAGGATGTAGGGGGAAGGGTAGGGGGAAGGGTAGGGAACAGGGTGAGCATATAGTGCTGTAGGGGGAGGAGTAGGGATAAGTGCCAACCACTCTGATGGAGGAAGTTTTGAACCAAATAAACAGCATTTTTGTGAAAGTTCCAACTACAGGGGACACTCCAGACACAAATCAAGTAGTGTACCTTTAAACTTTACCATTATTTATAATAAGCGGCACTATTATATAATATTGTTCTACATTTACTTAACCTGACATCTGTTCCTGTAGCCATGAATCAAAACTTCCAATTTTCCAAGACATCAGTTGTAATCTACAAACAATGAGGCAACTGACTATAGCACAATATATACTTCCAGGTAAAACACAAGAGCCATGTTGCTTAACAAGGACCATTTATTCACACACTGTATGGGACTAAAATCAAGCGTGAGAGAGAGGGGGAGGGTCCTGGGGTGTGAGGTTGCACATAACCTAAAAGCCATAGATGTGACTTCAATTGACTTTTACACTTTAAGAAATGCACTAAGTACTGTATGTGTGTGAATGGTAGAGATGGGAGGGCCTGTACATTCTTACCCTCTTAGTTTAAACAAACAACACACCTTAGCTTAAAAGTATGTTGGACTTTACAATTACCCATTAGTTGCTCATTCACTGCAGCATGTAGCTTATAATTCTTGTAAAAACGGCCCTTGACTTTCCACCCTCCTATTCGCTCACCCTCTCTCCAGTGAAACTCAGTGGTACCTACAAGCTTGCTCCATTGTTGTGTTCACTATATACGCTGACCTACACAATCCTGGCAAGACTACATAACCATAGCAAGTAAAAAGGTTTTCTCCTGTACAAAATCCATCTTAAAAATATACACAGACATACATATTAGTGGCACAATTTGCTTAGCAATGAGCGACTGAGACGGATTAACAGGCTTTTAAAACAGGCACTCACTCACACATACACACATTCAAACACACATGCCGATTGTGCACACACACACATACTCGCATAAAAAATAAAATAACCAATAGAATATTACCATGAAAATGGGCGGGGCTTGGCTCAGTGCGAGCATTATGGCTTGGGGGTTTTGAGAGCGGGACGCATCGACAATAGGCAGTAGACAGTAGAAAACATGGTTGGACATTTTATTACATCTTTCCAAATCACATCGGAGCATCGCACACACTGTACCTCCCCAACAAAGCACACAACACTCACACAGAGAATGTGGTGCGGTGTTTTTGATTGTTTTTAACCCCCCCCCCCCTTTCCTGTGGGTGGTCTTTTGAAGCCGACAGCTTGCTGCTTGTGTACACAAACTAGTCCGTCAACACAGGCTGTGTGTGTGTGTGTGTGTGTGTGTACGTGCTAATTTGTGGAGGTGAACAGTCCCAAAGAATCCTCTTTGTGCGGGAGCTCCTCCCATTCTTCCTCTATGGTTTCATTTAGTGACACAACTTGTATCTCACAGCGCATAAGCATGCTCTCTTTAGAGAGTCCCTGGAATAGGCATGAACATGTGTCCGTGTGTGTGTGTGTGTGTGTGTGTATAAGCACAGTGACGTAGAGGTGTAACCGTAACAGGAGCGGAACACAGTCGGTGAGGGAAGTGAGCAGGAGTGGAGGAGTGTTTAGTTACTTTGGGGCCTGAAGTTCAAGTTTTGTCACTCATTCCTCCTCGCTCTCCCTCCTTCCTCCCACCAGTCCTTCCTCCTCATTCTCCCTCCTTCCTCCTACCAGTCCTTCCTCCTCATTCTCCCTCCTTCCTCCCACCAGTCCTTTCTCCTCATTCTCCCTCCTTCCTACCACATCCCTCCATCCTCCCTCTCCTCCTTCCATAACGTGAGTGCGTCATCTTGTGCCTGCTTTGCTACCCGCCAAGTCACACAAAGGAGGAGAATCCGGTCACGGGGGTGCGGGACCCCGGGGGGTTGGTGGCGGGGTTGACGTGTGTGTGCGCGGGCTGGCCCGTGGGCGTGTACGCCCCGCCGGCGCTGTGCTGGGTGACCACGGTCTGGTAGTAGGGCTCCGCGTCCGCACTGGCGCACTCCTCGTAGCCGAATGGCGCGCCCACCCCCCCCTTCAGGCCTTTGGGCTGCCGCTTCCACGAGTTGTAGTAGGTGGGGTCGCTCATGTAGTGGTTGACGAACGAGTGCTTCGGCTGCTCGTCCTCGTAGTCGCTGTCTGTTAACTGGAGCAAACGCACACACGCACGCACACACGCATGAATGAATATGACCACACATTGATTTGTTTCGGCACTTGCCAACACATGCATTTTATTTAAAGCCCCTACGGACAACCTTTATCCAGTTTGCAATGCAATGATTCAATATCTCTTGCTGTTGTTCAAAATCCTATTGATTAGGAAAACAACTAAATGGATTTACTGTACCCAAAGCCGTTTTAGTGTAGCTGATGGATGAAGGTAAATGTAAGCTCTCGTTGTGTCAGGCATGTGAAAATCAGGATCAATCTACAAGGGTTCGGGTTTCTATTTGACGGGAGCAAGAAATGGGAGGTGAGGCTCAATGGGACAGAAACGCCCGGGTTACATTACCCTTGTTGCTTTGTGTTGCCATCAGCGCTAATATGTTACATAGAGCATAGATCCATGCTCTACAACTAATTTCTACAATATAAAACAGCAACTTTCTCTCACATTTGAAGACCTGTTTGTTTAGAGCATAGACTTACAGAAACACAAAATGGACCATGAAATATTTTTGTTTTTTAAATTGATCATAGTCCTGGTGGAGTAATATCAGTTTTTATGTGGACATCCCAACAAAAACATCCAGTGAGAGGCAGTTCAGTGGATGAAAACTCCTTGTTAATGAGCGGTTAGAGGAGAATGGCCGGGCTGGTTCAAGATGACATGAAGGCAACAGTGACTCAAATAACCTCGATTTACAACAGTGGAATGCAGAAGAGCATCTCTGAACGCACAACACGAACCTTGGAAGGTGTACCTAATAAAGTATACTTAAATACAGCCACCAATGTAATACATGTTTTAAGAAACTACATAAGTGCTAAGCACAAAGAACAGGTGCGTCAGAATAGAACCTTGGAAGCAGCCATTGCCTGCCGCTCGACGGCTGTGGTGCAGCTTGCTTGATGGGGGAGGGGGGTGAGAGAGGGGAAGGTGTGTGTGTGTGTGTGGGGGCGGGCAGACATAATACCTCTGACTCGGAGACCTCAGTGGGCTTCTCTGTGAGCGTGGTGCTCTCTGTGAGAACAGCTCCGTTATAGTTGTTACAGATGTCTTCGTCCGAGTAGTGCAGACCTCCTGGACTGGGCCTAGGAGGAGACCTGGACACGCACACGCACGCACGCACGCACACACACACACACACACACACACACACACA
>JAOEHI010041266.1:9915-21881 GCA_025447815.1 Percopsis transmontana
ACACGCCCACCCAGAGCGCGGCCTCAGACACGCCCACCCAGAGCGCGGCCTCAGACACGCCCACCCAGAGCGCGGCCTCAGACACGCCCACCCAGAGCGCGGCCCAGACACGCCCACCCAGAGCGCGGCCCAGACACGCCCACCCAGAGCCGGTACCTTGGGTCCCAGGCCCCACTTCCTGGGGTAGGTGTCCCTCTCCATGATGACCCTCTTGATCTTGGCCACCACTCCATGGTCGCAGGTGGAGATCACGGCCGTCGTCATGAGAGCGACGCCTGAGGACACACACACACACACACAGCCGGCGTTACAGCCCCGACGGGCCCCACACTCGGACCCCGGACAGGTCCCGCTTACAGCCATCAGACAAGGGTGATAGATAGCACGTCACCATAGCAACGCTACTGCAGCTAACGGCTTCATCATGTGGCTTCAGCCCCCGCCGCAAACGCCAACGCCCCACCCCACACACACACCTATACAGATGGCCTCGCCCTTGGTCGTTATGACGACGATGTCCTGGTTGACCTCGATGCCGTCCTCGTAGCGCAGGACCCCCGGGAGCATGATCTTGGCGCCGTAGCAGATGGCGTTCACCTGCAGGACGGGACACAGCAACACTCAGACCCGCTGCTCCGACGCCCACCGCCCAGCAGGGGGCGCTGCCACCCACCGACCCAGGGTCCCGGCCACACCGCCCAGCAGATGGCGCCGCTACTCACAGCACTGTCCTTCATCACCAGCCTCTTGTGGGACACCAGGAGCTTCTCCAGGGGCAGGATGACCCGGCGCAGGTAGGCCTCGTCCTTGTTGTGGTCGTACTGCCACTGGGCATCCAGCACATCGTGCATCGTCACCAGGTTGTCCTGGGGAGACAGGCGGCTTCCGGTTGGTCTAAAGCCTTTTGGCAGCTGGGTCAGTTAGGACCCAGCGCGTCAGAAGGGAGCGGTGGCGTCTAAATGGCGGCAAAATCTGCATTACTGTCGGCAGGAGAACTTCTGGGAGTCAGAAGGTGACACAGAACGCTCTCCCCAAGCCGTTTGCTGTCCCAAAGTATAATTAGCAGGACGACAGCCGGCCGCCCTGAACTCAACACTTTGGACCCCGGGGGGCAGTAGAGCGCTTTACCTGCTCTCCCAGGACGCCCGACCGAACCCTCCGGAGCTCCTGCATCTGACCTCCGACCCCCAGCAGGAGCCCCAGGTGGACACACAGAGTCCTGATGTAGGTCCCTGCTTCACAGCTCACCCAGAAGATGCCTACACACACACACACACACACACATTAATATATACACAGGTTATACAGTACAGCCGGTCCTACAGGGCAGCCGGGTCACGCTAGACTTCCCCAGCCCCACCCTGGTACTGGTCAGGCGGGCCTCACCCAGTCTCCTCTCCGGGTCGTACTCCAGCAGTTTGCTGTCGTAGATGGTTCGGACCCTCAGCTGGCGTTTGACGGCGGCGATGAGCGGCGGCCTTTGAAACAGGGCTCCGGTCAGCGTCTCCAAGGCCTACGGGGGACAAACCGGTCAGCGCCACTGGTCCCAGTGCAAAAACCGGCGATCAAAACACGTATATGAACTGCATGCTGCCATGGGAACAGGCCTTACCCTGGCAAGCGTATGCTCGTTTTCTATAGCATTGTGCAGCCGCACTATTCCCACATACTCTTTGCCTGCAAGACACAGGAGAGGAGTGAGTCGGCTGGCGCTTTACTGGCAGGGTCGCATCTAAAGGCCTACTGGGGCCCAAGCTCCACCCTCAACCTACCGGCGCTCTGCTGAGACTTGACGAGCCGCGTGGCCCGGTCGACGCACACGATGAGGCAGCCCGTCACCTTGGGGTCCAGGGTGCCGCTGTGGCCCGTCTTGTCCACCCGCAGGATCCGCCGGATCCACGCCACGACCTCGTGGGACGAGGGGTTGGCGGGCTTGTCCAGGTTGATGAAGCCGGTTCTGAGCACACGGGACAGAGGCACACGGGAGCGTGAGACACCAGTAGAACCCGAGGCTGCAACGAGCCACCGATCACCGCCATCAGAAATGGGTGATAGATCAGAGGGTCATCTCAGCACGTTTGTGCTCCTGACATCTATTCATCTCATCATGTGGCGCAAGTCGCCCCTCCGCGGGAGGATGGGAGCGTCCCCTACCTAACGTAGTCCTGGATTTCTCTCTTCAGGGGGTTGGAGCCGTTGGGCAGAGGGGTGTAGTGGGACGTCCTGATGTTCAGCTTGTCAAAGTTCTAGACGACAACCAAAAGACGTTGATTGACAGGCTGTAGTCAACACACACTCGTCTAGTAATACCATATAAAACACGAGACGGTTAGGTTTCATGTGCAGTTTTTTTTTTTTTTTTAAACATGGCTGGCCTCTTTGGTCGCCGTGGTAGCGTGTGATCAGAAAAGTTCATTCTTCTTTGTTGTTGCCTGGCAACTGACCCGGCACCCGCAGCCCGGCCATCTGCCGGCCCAGAAGAACACTGGGCCGGTGTCAGGACCGGACTACGGAGGCCCCTGGACCCAGAACGGGCCCAGGGGCCGCCGGGCCACACCCAGCATGGCTCAGAGAATGGATGAACAGATTCATCACGTCACATAAGGGCTAACCCGCTAGCCTGCCACCTCGCTAACCCGCTAGCTTGTGAACATGCTTATCCGCTAGCCTGTGAACATGCTAACCAACAGTTAAACCAGTGCAGGTGGAGCTCATAACAAAGACTTGACTCACTTTGAGCAGCAGAGGCCACTGTGAGGTGTCTAGAGTCGCGGTTTTGTCCTCGGGTTTGATCATGAAGTCTCCACTCTCCTGGATGTCCTGTAGAGAAAAACACATCCCATTGGTTCTTCGTGTGTGGCAAATGAGCGACCATAGTAAAATATAAAATACATTTAAAATCTGGTTTTGTAAAAAAAATATAGACGTTTAAATGGCTGGTAAAATAGTTTGCAGACATTGTACAATTCGGGAGTCGTGGCATACGTTTCAGAGCTATCCTTCAAAGAGGTTCGACCAAGTTACGGAACTACAACGTGTAATTATTAGAATAGACCACGTGTTCATACCCCGACATCTTCCACGGGCGCTTTCTTCGATCTCTTCTTCTTCACTGAAACTAGAACACAAAACGACATCCCGTTACTTGAACCTGCAGAGACCTGTCGAGTTACTGGTAGGCCAAGCACCGTGCGTGATGCACGTCTGCTGGTGTGCAGGGACCACGTGGGGCCCCTGCAGCACGTGGTGCTCACAGTTAGCACGAGTAGCTAGTCACCGGTAACTACCCATCGTGTCCAGCGTTAAGGGCTCCAGTTAAACGCAGTAAACCATTTGTATATTTAATGTTTTGGAATTGAACGTTTAACTATAATATCACCATCCCCGGTTCCGGTTCTAGTATCTGGTCTGGCGGAGGCCCTGAACCTGCACACGCGTACGGTCTCATCAACAAAAGCATTCAGCTTCAAATTAATCGTAGTATTATTACTACGTTATTTAAGTGAGTTATTCAGATGGTAAATGTCTTAACTTATTCTTATGATTTAGCAGGTAGTTCATGTTGGGACTTGTTAAGAAGAAATAACTACGCGCTCTCAGAAAACAAATAATGTTCAACAGGATAAAATACTGGTGCATTTTCCGCATGTTGTATGGTCGATGAATAAAGTCAATCGTTAAAGTCATATTGTCGGAGGGCTTCGTACTCACCACCTTCTGTGTCCGCCATCTTGAACCATTCTGCCGAAACGGACACGCGCCTTTTGCTAGCTTCCCGTCGGCTTCTTCTTCTGGTGTTTGGCCCAAAGCGTTTACATGCATTACCGCCACCCTCTGGACCGGAGTGTGGGTCGCTATATCTACGGCCTACTAATGGAATTCTAACTGGTGCCTTGTAGAATATCTCTTAATGCAAAATGTTTTTAGTTGCTTTAATCCTACTCACTTTGCATTTTGTATACGCTGTAAACTATAGCTATAACCTATATAATTTAATGACCTATAGATCACATCACGAACGGGGCTACTGGGGCTACTGGGCCCTGGGATAAAAAGTAGGGAAAGCCGAACCAGTGCACCAAGTCCAACCAGAAACACAGCCCCACTCTACAGCGAACTAAAGAAGCTAACAACCGCAGACCACTCCCCCCACCTGATGGAAACCTTGAACTGCCTCTGTAAGGAAAGTGAAATACAAATTAACTCGCCTATTGCATGCTTGCAATCCTGGAATGTCCCTTTTGTGAAATTTGGCACATATGCCAGGTATATTAATCTAGCTAATCTTTAAAATATTGCTCAATTTGACCACATAATTAACATTTTATTACTGGGAAATTATAAACACGCCATCTCTCTGAATGACATTAGTTAAACATGACTTACTCAGACATATTTAAGAAAAGTGTACGATTGGTTTTATTAGGGAATATTGAGTAGTGTGTTCTCAGACACAAGGAATCCTTCATTTAAGATGAAATGTGGTTGTTTCGATGACAAGCTATCGAGAATGTAATAATCAGCTCATTTATTCTAAAGTTTGACTGCTGTTCGTCCATCTGGATGAATGGAAGCTTTGGTCACAGAAGAGTGGAAAACATTCGATACAGTGCACTTAAAAAAAAAGGAAAAACGTCCATTCATTTGTTATTTTCTTTACAATAATTGACAGATCAATCTCCGTTAAGGCAAACACACTGAAGTCTAACTGTGGAATGACAACACATATGGTATTAGCGAGATGATTAATGATATTAGCATTAATAACGAATATAGACATGAAGTACCAGGCTTGTCGGTGCCGATGACAGAGAGAAACACAACAGAAACGCTTTGCTGGGTTTAGACACCTTGCTGACTGGCTGGAGGTCTGAAAGAAACCAGGATTCTCGGTTCTCTGTGGACTGGTCTGACCCGGTCCACAGAGAAGCCTGGAGAGAACTGGACCAGACCCACAGCTGTACTGGACCTGAGCCAGTAGAACCAGTACAGACACAGAATGTTACTGGTTCTGAGCCAGTAGAACCAGTACGGGTACATTCTGGGTCAAGGTGTTGATGGTGTGGGCGGGTGTGTGTGGTTTGTAGTGTAGACGTGATGAGGATGACAGCCTTCCTCCTGGTCTGCGGGTGTGGCCAGACTGGGTGGAGCCTTAACATGTGGACGGGGTCATTGATGTGGGGGGCGGAGCCTGTTAGGTGTCCCCTCTTAGCAAGCCCAGACAGCTCTGCAGCAGCTGAAGGTTCCCCTGAAAAAAAAACACCACAGTCCTGAACTGGACCTGGTTCTAGTCCTGGTACCTTAGTTTAGAAACCAGTCCTGATCCTGGTCTAGAGTCTACTTATGGTACTTTATATGCATTTTATAAAGTGAGTTATTATTTCTGAGGGGAATTGAACCCAGACTGGAAACCAATACCTTTGCATGTTTGAGTTCCAGCTCTGCCAGCTCCACCAGGTTCTTCCTGAAGGCCGCCACCCGCCGCGTCTTGAAGTCGATTAGCTCTGCAGGAAACAACGGGAGGTCAAACCCAGACAACAAATCACGGCAGAATCAGGTGTCGATAGCAGATGCATCCACTACACATCACATCGGTTGTCATTGGAGAAGCATTCTACAGCAGGGGTCCAGGCGTGCTGCTGTGCTTGAAGAAGCAGGTCAAATCAAAGCGAAAGGCCGTATCTGGCCCCTGGGCTGTAGTTTGAGGACCAGCTGTCACTAGAGCTGGATAACTCACAGAGTAAAACTTGATATTGATATTAAGTTCACACACCGATGTTGAGGACGTATAATAGTCTGCTTGGTCACTGTATTTAATGAACAGAATAAATAAATAAATTAGATATCATGAAGTGGTCTCTTCATTTATTTCATGGCTACACACACACACACACACGTTGCAAAAACAATAGTTGAGTTGGTTCATTGAAAGATCGTCCAAGCTGAATGTTTCATCCAGAACCTCAGCCTGTGGCCTTATATACGCAAGGAAGCTACTTTAAATCATTAATGACGAGACAGGAACTACAACAGTTGACATGTTGAACTGGTTAACCACCAGTTTTTGCAAACAAACAACATTCTCCTAGAATAAGGACAGCATCGTGTAACACGGTTACTTCACTTGTGCATTTTTAGTACATTACTTGAACGTTGTCATTCACTTAGTACATTACTTGAACGTTGTCATTCACTTAGTACATTACTTGAACGTTTTCACTTGAAATTTATCATTCACTCCTCAAAACATTAATTGCTAGCAGCCTAAATTCCGACAAAGTGCTTAATATTCTAAGAGCTGATCCAAGAGTAGAAAGGAAGGGTAAAAAAAACTTGTTTTCATTATAGAGGATTTTTGTTGGTGGGATTGGTGCCATGAGGTGCCGAGATTATGGTGGCCTCGGTACCCGGCAAGTCCTGCACACACCAGGTGTCAAATGGGATCTGTGAGAAGACCTTCGTCTGTTTGTACACCAGTGGGTACTTCCACAGGATATGAGCACAGATATACTGTAAATATCAACGGATACAAGCATGAAGGCAGGAACAGACAAACTCAGGCTGAAACAAGGGAGTGACACAACGCATGTTTTGCTCTCCTGTAGTGCCTTCCTGTGTTAAAAGTGGGTATTGCCGTGGACTAAACGTACCGTCAATGAGCTCACAAGCCACAACAGCGTGATTGTTTGAATTGATACGAGCGTCTGAGTGAGACCCCTGAGAGGAGGGTGCTCCAGTCCAACTGAGTTTGACACAAGCGAGTTAGAAAGCAAAGCTCCAGTAATTAGGACATAGGACAAGTGTCTTCCATTAAATTGATCTGTCATCGAAGGCTTTCAGACATCTTTCTGCGGTATTAGTCCCTTTACATTACCTTTGTGTTTACTATTTTGTAATTACTTTATAGCCCCTTTCCCACTCCAGGAACTACAAACTCAGGAACTGAACATTTCTTTAGTTTATGCTCAAGGTGTGTCAAGGTATTTTCTGGTGCAGGAGCTATTGCTGTGGAAATGTCACACTCACCATTGCTGGAGATAAGGATTGTAAATCAGATCACCATCTAATTGGCATATTCGTGATGGTTCACGAGGTGGAAAATCAGTTGGTGAACTGCACCTCTACAGACAGACAGACAGACGGGCAGACAGACAGACAGAAAGGCAGACAGACGGGCAGACAGAGAGAGGGGCAGACAGACAGGCAGACAGACAGGCAGATAGACAGAGGGGCAGACAGACCTTGCTTGGCTGACTCTGAGATCTTCTCAAACTTGTGACAGCAGAGCTGTTGGCTGGTCTCAGTCTGGAGGACATCTTTGTTCTTTGCCCGGGCCTTGTCCAGAGCCTTGTTGGCGTTCTCATAGTCCACCAGGGCCCGGCCTCGTCGGTACAGCAAGTCCTGCACACACCAGACCAGACCACACCAGATCACACCACACCAGACCACACCAGATCACACCAGACCAGACTACACCAGATCACACCAGACCAGACTACACCAGATCACACCACACCAGACCAGACCAGATCACACCAGACCAGACCACACCACATCACACCAGACCAGACTAGACCAGATCACACCACACCAGACCAGAGTGTCATATCTGTCCTAGCTGGTGTATTATGCTAACCACTAGGGGTGGACAATATTTCGAATACACTCGACGGATTGCGGCGTGTTCTATGTGCGATGTAGTAAATGACTATATGGCGAACATCAAGTGCAAATTATTATCTCCCAAGCTACTGCTTTCTCACAGCATGACACAGACTTTGATATATTGTCGACAAAGGCTATTTTGCTTTGACACGGCATTTACACAGCATTCAGTCGAGCACTTGAACCCCAGCTTCATCATTCGGTCACTGAATAATTAAAACACAACTGTTTTTGCTTTCACCTCTCGACCTCGCGACTTAACATTCTTTTGTGTATTTCCTGCACGGCATAAGTGTCAACCTTCAACACACAATGCACTGTTTATTTAGTTCACTTCCTATAGCTGGTTTGGATGACTTTCACACCTAAAGCAAACGCACCAAAGTTCACTTGGAAGCAGACCGGGAAACACGATTTCAGGCGGACCAGAGTTCGTTTGTTTGGTCCACACCGGAGTTCGAATGAGCTTTCACACCACCCCAAACAACCGTACTATCGGGGTTCAATTAAAACGGACCCAACAGCTCAGGTGTGAAAGCCCCCTCAACTACCACCAAACTAGTACTCAGATTAACCCTAACCCTAACCCTAGTACCCAGCCGTACCTTGGCAGCTTGGGACTCTCTGAGGTAGTACTTCAGAAGGTCTGCCAACTTCAGATCTTCATCAGCTGCAACCCGCGCCTCGATTTTCTAAACACAACAAGCAGACGGCATGAGTGGGACCCCAGACTGGCCCCTGGCATTAAAGCAACACTGAGCGTTTGTTAAAAAAATTCTGTTGCTTCTCTGCCCTAATATTAAACCCTCAAAGCGACGTTCCGCATGAAATAATCCCTTGTTCATAGTATTGGATGAACCGGAAACCGACAGCCAGTTTCATCCTCCAATTACTTCCACTGTGTCTCATAAACATACCTTCTCTACTGGTAGTGGTAGTATTCTACTGTCTCTACTGGTAGTGTGTATTCTACTGTCTCTACAGGTAGTGTGTGTTCTACTGTCTCTACTGGTAGTGTGTATTCTACCTTCTCTACTGGTAGTGTGTGTTCTACTGTCTCTACTGGTAGTGGTAGTATTCTACTTACCGTCTCTACTGGTAGTGTGTGTTCTACTGTCTCTACAGGTAGTGTGTATTCTACTGTCTCTACTGGTAGTGTGTATTCTACCTTCTCTACTGGTAGTGTGTATTCTACCTTCTCTACTGGTAGTGTGTGTTCTACCTTCTCTACTGGTAGTGTGTGTTCTACTGTCTCTACTGGTAGTGGTAGTATTCTACTTACTGTCTCTACTGGTAGTGTGTATTCTACTGTCTCTACTGGTAGTGGTAGTATTCTACTTACTGTCTCTACTGGTAGTGTGTGTTCTACTGTCTCTACAGGTAGTGTGTATTCTACTGTCTCTACTGGTAGTGTGTGTTCTACTGTCTCTACAGGTAGTGTGTATTCTAGTGCTTTTTTAGAAACAATGTTAACGCAGGATGAAAAATCTGACTGAGATGGGAAGATTTCATACTGAACATCAGTGTAGGGACTTAATATCTCGGTAAGGAAGCCGAAGGTAAAGTCAGTTCTTCTTAAATAAACATACCCTAGTTTTCTCAAATAGTTCCGACACTTTGATGAAAAACCTGCAAAACACAGAAGTCTCATTAAAAACAGATCACACCTTCAACCTGTCTGTCTGCCTATTACTTGTCATAATAGATTGTTTCCAGGTGTTTTAAAATGTTAAACTGATTGTGGATGGAACATATCAGTCTGTACTGTGTCCTACTGTACTGTGTCCTCCTGTCTGTACTGTGTCCTGTCTGTACTGTGTCCTCCTGTCTGTGCTGTGTCCTCCTGTCTGTGCTGTGTCCTCCTGTCTGTGCTGTGTCCCCCTGTCTGTACTGTGTCCCCCTGTCTGTACTGTGTCCCCCTGTCTGTACTGTGTCCCCCTGTCTGTACTGTGTCCCCCTGTCTGTGCTGTGTCCTCCTGTCTGTGCTGTGTCCTACTGCGTCCCCTACTTGCAGACATCAGTAGAGTCCTGGGTTCCTAACGTGTAGATAGACGAGGCGATTCTGTTGATGTCGTCTGCTGCATCTGGAACAAACACACACAATATGTTAGCTAATGACATGGGCAGTACAGTGATGCGTGAACATGTCATACAGTACCGTCTACTCACTCTTGTGGGAGCGAATCATCCTGTCTGACTTGGCAGAGGCGTCTTTCACTCGGTTGTGATATTCTAACAGGAACGTCTTCTCGTGTTCAAAGAAATCATCCACGTCCTGCAAACACAAACACACCCAGTCTGCACTCGCATCCAGGCTGCTTGCCCTAATTCACCGTGCTTGGCCTAGCGTGGCAGCTGTCCTTGTGTCCATGTGATGCATGACATCACACGCAGGATATGACATCACACACAGGATATGACATCAAACTTGAGTGCTTCTCAATTCTTTTAGACCAGATAGTGATTACATGATTTAGTTGTTAAAATACATGCGTTTATGGAAGCACCAGACCCCGTGTGAAGCAAGTTAAAGCTGCAATGCGTCAATAATCGATGATTCAGTTAGAATATATTATACTTTGACCTTGTTCAGAGACGTTTCTACAACAAGGAAAGATCGCTTACCCAGGCCATGGAATAAAGGCCACTATTGCCATCTTCATATTGCAACAACAGTCCTTTTTTATGTGATAAAATGTATCACTAAAACATATTAATGGTTTAATAACATTTAATATCCTTCTAGCTACTGTGTGTGGGTGGGGTCTTCTGGAAGGGAGGTGACCACTGAACCACACTTGTTTACAACTGGTGGTTGGTTTGGGATCAGGCGGCGTGACTCAGCAGAACCTACCTTGACCCCAGCCACCAAAACGCCATCAGCCGACTTCACCACATTCTTGAAAAAATCCTCCAACTTCTCCTTCTTGTTCTTCCCCCGAACACTCAGCTGTGAGAGGTCACACAGAGGTCACACACAGGTCGGTTACCCCGCTTGAGCTGCTGTCATGGAGACTTGCCGCTGTCGTGGAGACTCACGTCCTGGTTGTACTCCAAGAAGACGTGGAAGTTGAGGTCTTTCCTCAGGACAGGATGAGCCGCCACACGGCACAAGAACACCTCGTGCATCGCAACCGTCTTCTTAAAGATGGCCAGGTACTCTCTGGAACACAAGAGGTTAACCTGGTTAAAGGCCCACCGCTGTCAAGTGAGAAGGAAGAAGAGTTTCCAGAAAACGACCGTTATGACTTTAGTGTGAATAAAGATGGTAGTTTACTGGGCCTGGTCCTGTTGGGTTCTGTCTACTGCCCTGTAATGTATAGGTGTGTTATGCTATTGTAGTAAATAGTACTGCATTGTTGTCCTGCTTGCTTGTGACTCGTCTGCGTCTGCTTAAGTAAGTTGCTTCCTCTAACTATCTACTGGTTAAAGCTCACTCTGAGCACGCTGTAGTAAGTCCTCAGACTGTGTTCAGAAACAATGTAAGTGAATGGAGGATGAATAGACGTGCGAGACTCCAGTTAGAGACCTACCCTGAACTAGGGGTTAATTTAAGGCATCACCAGCAGGAGGAACTAATAATGAGGTAAGGAAGCTACAGAGTTAAAGTTTTAACAAATGTCCAGTAGCGCTTTAACTAAAATGAATTAAAATGAATTAACACTAACAAAGCAACACATGATCCTGGTAAACCGTGGACCACCGACCCATTAACCTGTAGCTGCAGCTGCAGTTTCCTCTCTATTTACCAGCAAGGAATACTGGGAAATCACATTCTACTGGGTTAGATCAACGACAAGACAGACAGACGGCTAGTGTGTTGCCATGGAGACTCACGCCTCTAGTTCCTGTTTCATCTTGGTGAACTCCTCCTTGGTCATGGAGCCTTCTCCCTCCCCCAACTTCTGCAGCTTCTCTCTGGAAGCATCGAAGTCCGGCCTGGGGGGAGCGGGGGGGATCTGTGGGCCAGACACAACCCTTAGGAGCACTAGTACATTCAGGCTTTCATTCATAAATAATATGATGGGATTATGGACAGTGAGGTGTTCTCTTACGATGTAGCCGGCATATTCCTCATTCTCTACGAATGAGTCGTGAAGCCAAATGAACTCCTCGTGTTGTCGAACCACCGAAAACTCTTTCTGCTTGAAGTTAGGGAGCGTGCTCTGCGGAGAGGGGAGGAGCCTGTCAAAGGGGGCGTTGCCATAGACCTGAGACACACCCCCCCCCCCCCCCCCCGGGAACACTCAGGTTTGGGGATACAACAGAAAAACAAAAATGGGCATGCCAGCGGGCGTCTT
>JAOEHI010041287.1:0-21876 GCA_025447815.1 Percopsis transmontana
AGGGCCAGCAGGAACTCCATAGCCTGGAATTAAATCATAAGGTTAGTGTGTGTTTGTGTGTGTGTGTGTGTGTGTGTACCATTTCCTTTAGTTGGCTGTCCATTAGAAGCTTGAACTCCATAGCCTGGAATTAAAACCTCAATGTTAGTGTGTGTGTGTGTGTGTGTGTGTGTGTATATACCATTTCCTTTAGTGGGCTGTCTGTTAGAAGGGCCAGCATTAAAACCATAATTTGTGTGTGTGTGTGTGTGTGTGTGTGTGTTTACCATTGCCTTTGGTAGCGTGTCCATTAGAAGGGCCTGTATGAGCCCCATATGCTGAAATGAAAATAAGACTGTTACAATAATGTTTGTGTGTGTGTGTTTATTCATGTGTCCATTTGTGTGTGTGTATGTGTGTGTGTGCACACCATTGCCTTTAGTTGTGTCTCTGTCAAAAGAGCCAGCAGGAACTCTATAGCCTGGAATTAAATCATAAGGTAAGTGTGTGTGTGTGTGTGTGAATGCAGGTGTGTGTTTAACATTTCACTTGGTTTGTCAGTTACTAGAGCCTGCATGAGCCCCATATCCTGGAATAAAGATAATACTGTGTGTGTGTGTGTGTGTATGTGTGTGTGTGTGTGTGTGTGTGCGCCATTTCCTTGGCTGTCCAGTAGAAGCATGAACTCCATAGCCTGGAATTAAAACGTTAGTGTTAGTGTGTGTGTGCGTGTGTGCGTTTACCATTTCCTTTTGTAGCCTGTCCATTAGTAGAGCCGGTATGAGACCCATATCCTGAAAATATGAATGTTTTTTTGTAACATAATACATAATACTGAGTCTAATGCTAATTCATGAAAGCCTTTCCCTTTGACCTTCTCATAGTTTTTGATAATCTGGTGTCTAGGTGCCAAACAGGACATGAGGTATTTAATGTCAAACATCAGTGGTTGGTATACTAGAGAAAATAGAAACAGTAGAAGCACCCCGTTGGCATAAACAGATCACAAATGACAGTTTGGTTAGGAAGTGATCACATCAATGTAGTTCAACTAGTCTAACATGTTCCGTACATTACCTATGGGAAGAAAACTCTTAGGTGGCCTAAACTGACATGTGGTTTCTAACTGACCTGTCACTTCCTACAGCCTGATATTAGAGCTGTCATATGAAATGTGACACCTGCCGTCTAATAATACAGATAGTGCTTTAAAACTATCCTGCTAACCAGCTGCAGTATTACATTTTAGAACACATGACAACATCTGCAAGCCTCAATGGAGTGACTGTGTGCTGGTCGTAAAGCTTCCCTCTCACAACGGCACGACAAATTCAGAAGGCAAATGCAACCACCAGCCTTTACTTGGCCCGGCAGACAGACAGACAGACAGACAGGCAGATGGCAGAAAGAGAGTTGCCAAGATGCCTGTGGTGTTTTCAGTTGACAAGATCATCTGAGATGTTACAGATTAATGCCAGCGGATGATGCGTGATGGACAGATTCTCTGCATTACATGAATAATGTAAAACCCTAACTTTAGGGATGTATTCTGTGTACTTGTATTTGCCTGAAACTTTCCTTTCATTAGAGGATAGATTATTTATTTTCAGAGGATATTCTGTTGACCAACAATCTAAACTGACCACCAGGATTCATAATCGAATCCATACTATTATTACTAAGGGTTTAAATTAAATACATGGTTAGTACTACACCACTTATGCTCCACCTCCTAAGACCCCAGGTTCACCATGCGCTTGACTCCCTACAGTTCACGTACCAGGAGAAGGTGAGAGTGGAGGATGCCATTCTATATCTACTACACAGGGTGCACTCTCACTTGAACAAAGGAGGATCCTGTTCTTTGATTTCTCCAGCGCTTTCAACACCATCCAGCCCCTCCTGCTGAGAGACAAACTACTGCTGATGAGGGTGGACCCAAGCCTGGTGACCTGGATCACAGATTACCTCACTGAATGGCCCCAGTTTGTCAGACTGGGGGACCTAACATCTGAGGCTGTGGTCAGCAGCACAGGGGTGCCACAGGGAACTGTTCTCTCCTGTACTGTTCACCTTGTACACCACGGACTTCAAGTACAACTCTGAGTCATGCCATATGCAGAAGTTCTCTGATGACACTGCAATTGTGGGGTGTATCATGGATGGACAGGAGGGGGAGTATAGAAGCCTTGTGGAGGACTTTGTGGGATGGTGTAGGACTAACCAGCTGCAGCTGAACACCACCAAAACTAAGGAAATGGTGGTGGACTTCAGGAGGCCTGCCACTCCCTTGCTGCCTGTCACCATTGACGGGGTGAATGTGGAGACTGTCAGTACATACAATGTACCCCTGGGGGTACATCTTGACAATAAACTGGACTGGTCTGCCAATACTGATGCACTTTACAAGACAGGGCAGAGCAGGCTCTATTTCCTTAGGAGGCTGGGGTCCTTCAATGTCTGCAGCAAACTTCTGCTTATGTTCTACCAGTCTGTCATGGCCAGTGTCCTTTTCTATGCTGTTGTGTGTTGGGGAGGCAGCACTAGGAAGAGGGATGCTGGACGACTGGACAGGCTGGTGAGAAAAGCTGGCTCTGTGGTGGGCATGGAGCTGGAGTCACTGACATCAGTTGCAGATAAGAGGACCCTGAGCAGACTGCTGTCTGTAATGGACAATGACTGCCACCCCCTGCACACCACTTTCTCCAAGCAGAAGAACATGTTCAGCAGTAGGCTCCTGTCTCTGTCTTGCAAAACAGACAGACTGCGTAGGTCCTTTGTCCCTAGGGCCATTAAGCTCTTCAATGATACACAGAAGGTGAGAAGGGTTATTGACTGAAGTGTCTACTCTGCATACTGCCTTTATACACGCACATAAATGACACTGTTTGACTTGACTTGCTTTTATATGCTATTTTTGATATATTGTACATTGAATTTTTTCCACACCGCTCCTTTAAACATGTCATGTATATTGCATTTTTGACATTTGTATGTGTGCATGGATGTCATATGTCTGTGTGCCTATGCATAAGCTATTGGACAACTTAATTTCCTTCTGGATAAATAAAGTATCTCTATCTATATCTATCTCTACACATGTGGTTAGTACTTCTACTGGAGCAGATACACGATTAGTACTTCAATGAAACAGATACATGGTAAGTACTTCTACTGGAGCAGATACACGATTTGTACGTCTATGAAACAGATACATGGTTAAGTATTTCTCTGGAGCCAATACCAATTACTACAAATGCAAATATTAGTACATCTAGATACTAACAGACGTTCTTCTTCTAAAATTCTTCTAAACAGAGTTTATCGTTTTCACTAAACACATACTGAGCATCTCACCCTGTAACCTACCAGACAAAGAGATAGACATGCATGTCTAGCAAATTTAATCTCTGTCTGTGGTGATATGAAAGTTAATTTGTGTGTGTGTGTGTGTGTGTGTGTGTGTGTGTCACCTCCAGTTTGTGCATTCGTCACCATCCAGAGGAGGACAGTCGTCTGTAGAATTCTCCGTACCAACATGGTCCCGACCAACACACTCTCAACACACACTGATGGCACGGAGCTGAAGTCCAAAGGAAGCCCAGCATGCATTCTGGGGCCTCATATAGATTTCTCCAGGGGCCCCTCCGCCCATAGGGAGGGGCCCACACACACACGTAAATAACTGGACAGTTAGTAAAGTAAACTGTATACTGTAAATAACATGTAACATTTCAAACCAAAGAATGTAAACGTCTATGTAAAAGTCCTTCAGTGAATGTATCACTTAATGGAGTTAAACCAATTGAGACACCATGTTCTGTCAGCTCCCGACACTTTCATCAGACGGAGCTTAAAGATAGAAGTTAAAGATACATTCCTCACTTCTGAGCTAAAGCTTCTCTCTCCAGAGGCCAGCAGGAGGTCAAGTTAGCACCTCTACCATGGTACCGTAGGTGCTCCTAACTGCTCCCATCAAAGACTACCCAGAACATCAGACAACTCCCCAATTGTCACAATAAGATCTATAAAACAATCTGATCTTCGAATTTGAATAATTTAGCAAAGTGAGGGTATTTTTACAAACTTAAAATGTGTTTTTAATCTGTGAGTCGCACAGGCCTGTGATGTTGATCCCTTTGTTGAGGCAATTTAACAGCCAACCTTTATTTACCTCTTTAAAACTCCACACACACAGTTTCACATTCCAGCTCATTCCCAGACTTTAGGACAATATTAGCTGTGTCCCAACACTGGGATTCTTCTGGCGAGGTCACGTTTCTGGAGAATACCACTCTTAACCTTTACTAAATTATATCTCTCTCTCTACCATAAAATGTACAAACAAAATAGCCATTAACCTCCAAAAAGTTAAAGGTTGTTGTGTTTCTACATTTAAATTATTTTTTTTTTTTAACATTGATTATAGCCTCACACAGCTCAACACCCTGATAAACCTGCCATTACAAACTTATGCTTTTGATGATTTTACAGCCTGGTCATGCAAAAGGTCCCACAGTTTCTCCTTTATGGTCAGGGAAAACTGGACATAGTCTGTTTCTGACTGCTAAAAGACAAAACTATGTTTTAAATCTGTATTATATTAACACCAATCTCCTCGCTCTCATACCTGGAGTCATCTAGAGAGAAATCTATAAATAAAGAACATTCGTTCTAGATCATGCTAAACATAAGTGACTACAGGTGAGCTTGTACAATATTCCTACAAAATGCCTCTTATAAAACATTCCATGACAAATAAATACAATTCAGAAATGTCTTAAAGAATTTTATTTATCTTGCAAGTGCTATACAAGAGTGAAAATTAAATAATGCTGTTTCCAAATTAACTGAATAAATACATTTACAACTTAAATATTAATATACATAGCAGATATCTAGCATATTTAGTGGCATTGTGTGTACACACTTTACAAAAACCCAAAACAGCTCTGCACAGCACCACTGGACGTGCCATAAGCATTCATTCAAGTTTAGCTGTACAATCATAACTTGCAATACAAACCTCCATATTCCCGTCATCTTTACACACTGAAACGCTTATGATTCAAATGATCTCTTCATATTATAGCCATACATTTGTTCACCTGTGGTAAAACATGTTAACTGAGCAGAAGAGGTCAGGGCTCGCCCTAGTGGCCATGCTGCATACTGCAGTGTGACTGACACACCTGAGGTAACATGTTGCTAGGCAACAGAAGGTTAAAAAAAAAAATGATAAGGAAACAGTTGGGAGGTGAAACGTGAGGGAGCAGGGCGAAAAATAAATAAATAAGAAATCAGTCCCAGCAGAAGTGACATTACACAGCCAGGGATCCCTGTATGGCTTGTTACAAGCTGACCTGAGACGTTCTGGAGGTCTGGGTTAGGATGGGAGAGCCAGGAAGCCAGTAGCAGATCTAGAGGAGAGGATGGAGATATTTAACCTGAATAGACCTGAATAAAACCAGTAGACCTCAGGGTTTCAGAGTCCTTCTTTAGACCAGGGTTTCTAAACCAGTGGGTCAAGACCCCCCCCCCCCCAAATAAAGTTCTCTTTTGACCCCTACGTGCAAATAAATGTTTCATAAAAGGGAATCAAACAAATGACAAAGTTAAAGGCATGTAAACAATCAAATGTAGCGGAAGGGTCTGGTTTGGAGTAGCTGGTAGAAACCTACTCCATGTTGCTCTTTAGCTGGTGGACAGTTCTCTTATCCAGGTAGCGACAGAACAACGTCAGGAGGTTAGAGGGGAGGAACAATGGCTCTACCAGGGAACTCTGGGAAAGCTGTCCAGCCACTTGGAAGATCGTGTCAGTCCTGAAAGAGGAAAGAAAAGACCTTCAGCTTTGAACGTTCTGGAATATCTTGTGCATTAAAAGACTGGCGCACATAAAAAGGCAGCATTTATCCAATGCCAATTTGGAGACTCACCAAGTCTCAAAGTCTCCGATGCTAGGCTCCAGTGGGACGCCAGAGGACAGCAGACGCTCTCCATGGGACAGCAGGGCATAGAGGAGGGACAGACCAAACTGCAGGACAGAAGACTTTGTCATGTAGATAAAAAGGCATCGCATCATCTACATGGAGGTGGACATAGCCAGGTAGTCTGACAAGCTGTTGACATAGATGCATCCCCTTCTGGAGCCGTTACTGCACATCATGACTCACGACGCATTTAGGAACAACTTAGTCATTCCTGCTTTGGATGTAATCTGGCAGTTTATAGCAGCCACAAAACCAGATTTATTTAGGGACAAATTAGGGAAATGCCTGCTTCCATAAAAGGTGAACTAACCGCTGTAACAAAACAAATATTTTAAACGATAAAAAACAAGGGGTGGCGACAATTTTAACCAGACATCCCAACCACCCACCCAGGCATCACATAAGACGCCTTCAACCAATTAGAGCAGTTGTTACAAACCTTGTTCTGGCAGGCAAGCATGAGACAGTCGTACGAGATTGTCAGCTCCTTCAGAACACCAATGAGCTGAGTGAACAACAGGCCGCCGATCACAGTCCTCAGGGACGGGAAGAGGACAGGCAGGGACTGGACGGACAAGAAACAGCGTTAGAGACTCATCTATGGACAGTCGACGTCATGGCGCCAGTTTTAACGAGCCGTTACTTCATCAGTGTCTCGGCTCATCAGTGTGGGGAGGTGGGAGCTCACAGCTCTCAGGACCCTCAGACCAGACTCATGGTCCAGGAAGGGGAGGAGCCTGGAGATCAGCCTCTTCCCTTTAGGGACCAGCAGACAGGACAGGAAGTCCTGACCAGTCTCTCTGCAGGACAGAGACAGTTAGAGAAGTGTTTATAGAGGCTCGATTAAGCATTTGATATAACTCTAAACACCACATGCATGTGCTATAAAAGCATCAATATCTGTCACATCAGGGTTCATAAGTAAGTGACCAGCGTCAATGCTACATTGACAAACCCTCTGAGTTAGATTCTCGTTTCTGTAAGAACATATCCAGATGTTCTTACAGCGTGTTGGGCTGCTGCAGCTGGCTGAAGATCTTCTCCACTTTCATCTGAGTTTTCTCCAACAGTCTCCTTTCCTCTTCCTCAGGAAAGATGCTGGCCTTGATCCTGCGAGACTCTTCCACCTCCAGCAGAGTGCAGAAGAGCTGCAGCGCAGCACAGCACTACATTTAGCATCCGCTTTGTTTCCAAAAGTGTTATGAGCAAACATTAGAGCAGAATGCCTCTGACCTTCTCGATCTTGTCCAGGACCTCCAGGCGTTGCAATCTTGTGTCTTTGTGTTCCTGTAGGGGCGTGGATGGGGGGGGGGGGGGGAAACAGCAACGTAATTTACAGTAATGTCCTGGGCCACGCCCATCTTTATGCCAGACTGAAGACCACTCACCTCATGTGGACCGTGTGGCTGGGGGGAGTGTGCGGCAGCGTGCACGGCGCCGATGGCCCGGCGAGGTGAGTAGCATGTCGACACAGCAACCTGACCCAATGACCCTTCAATATGGACCACTGGTGTGGAGATGTCGGAGTTCACAATGAATGAAACCATTAGAGTATGTGATCACAAAAGATCTTAAGAGGAATATCCATTTTTCTGCTACTGAAGGCCACTGACCTGGCGTGTACAAGGCAGTCTTGGTGATGTAGGGCGTGGTCAGTTTAGGAGGTTCTCTTTTGCTCCTCATGCCCAAATCCTCCTCTGCCAGCTTGGCCTCCAGCCGCCTGTAGTACTCCTGTAGACCAACAGGGGCATAAAGAGCAATTATTTCCGGTGGATCACGGGAGGGAAGCAGTTAGTGAAGTGCATTTATCTTGTAACAACATGTTTTACCTGGTAATAGTAATCCTCTTGGTAAGGGTTTTCACTCTGTAACTGGATCATCTGTAATCTGGTAATCCATTCCTTCTCTTTAGCAGTCATCAGGTTACAGTAAGTATCCCAGCTCTCCTGCTTCCTGGTAACAGCACAGAGTTCACCAATTGTCAATTCTGTTACCACGACGATATGATATCCATTAATGAGAAAAACTGTTCATACAATTTTTCATCCACTGTGGCGTAGTGTGTTTTGGACCACCACGGGAGAACAACCGCAAACAATGGAATCTTTTGCCATTTTCACGAGTAGTAGCAACAAAAGAAAAGTCAATATGTAATCTAGTGATTTTGTTGGCATGACCAATAGCTAATGTAGAATACAATTGTGATTCTACATTAAATGGGGCCCAAGATGCAGTCCATTTACATAGTTAGAGCTTAGTCCTGCTCATGCAATAATCAAAGCTTAGTATATACTGTATGTACCAAATCGAAGGTGAAGAGTTATATGCATAGACTACCACATACCAATGTTAAAGAAGGAAAACCACAGAACCTGCAGCCTCATAACAAACCTCTGTGATGGCCGTTTCTGGCTGAGCAGCCGTCTGTGTTGAGGGTGGAGCTGTGTGACTGGACCAGGAAACCTGCAAGTTTACAGACATAAAAACAAACCCACTTATCTGAATCTTAAGGCGGGTTTGTCTGCCTGCTGTCAATCAGACCCAACAACCAATGAGCTTCAAAAGGTTTGTTTAAAAAAAAAAATAAATAAAAAAAAAATAATAATAAAAACACCCCCACACAAACGCCAAAGCCATCCTAATACCTGATAAAACCAACAGATCTTCCTCAAACCATATACAAATAATCAGGCCGTGTTCTAATATATTGTTTAAATCTAAAAACAAACAGTCACTAACCTAAACTGCTGCACGGGATAGGATGAGGGGCTGTAGAAAGGGGAGGGTCTGGGAGAGTTGGCCCCGAAACGAAGTTGCATTATCTTGGGGGTTAGAGGCTGGAGAGACAGGAAGTAGAAACCTTTTAGGTTCCCAGAGGACAAGAGTGAGTGGTACAATAGAAAAAGCTTTATTTACATATGTCAATTTTAATCAAGTCAGCATTTTAACATTGATTTAATCAAATAAATGCTGCTTGGTACAACTAATGGAAGTTTAACCTTTCAGGAACGTGACAACCTGGTTAAGGGCAAAGGTTATGTTGAACAGGTGTGTTGTATGATAAACAGTCCAGTTAGCCATGTCATTCTCAGCTTTACTGGGAGAATACCAGTACAGTCCATTCCAGTCACCTGGTTGTAGCGTTGCTGGGGGGTTAAAGGTTGCCGTGACTGTACCGGGGATCCTGGGAACACAGCTGGGTTCATCTGAACACAGACAGGATGGGACAATGGGACATTGTTAACTAGCAGAAGAGTACTTGTCAATCTGCGATTACAAACATAATGGGTTTATCTTTCATGACCCAACCACGTTCTATGCGATATTCCCACACAGAGTGCGTTTAATGACCATTTCACACGTCAAATTCATGCTATTGTACACTCATTTCATCATTTGCTGAAACATGAAAATAGAGTCTCCAGTTCTTACCTGGGAGAGTGCTCTCTGGGCAAAGGGTCTGTTTGGATAGGGGCTCCTAGCGCCCCCCCGTCGGCCTCGGTAGGAGAAGGGCAAAGGCGAGTCCAGGAGGTTAGATGTCGCATGGTGCCTTCCAGTGGAGTGGGCGTCAATTACACACACTATTGCATCATCCTGTGTGTGCAGCAAATGCAAGTAGAGCAAAGTGACAGAAGCACTTTTGTGTGACAGGTAAAGTTTCATACTGTATGTAATAATATTACAAGAACAGATGTGAGAGGTTTCACCTGTAGTATTGATCCAGAGGTTTGTCTGGTCTTCCTGTATGAAGGAACAAGCCACTGCCACACAGAAAACAAAAAAATAATAATCAGGCACATATAATTCTTAAGACACGATTATAACTTTATGGTTTATTTAAAAAAACACCCCATACTGACCTGGGGGGGGTTTGTACCAGGCCATGACAACGTGGTTCCACAGTCCACTATGGAGCTGTCCAGACTCTGACACACACACACACACACAAAGATGCTATGCATCAATATCTAGAGGTGGGACTGGCCTTTTTTAGATGTAAATATCTGGTCTAAACAGTAGAAGTGCTTACCATGTAACTGCTGCTAGTAAGAGTACAGTAAGATTAACCAACATCTATAGCAGCCAACACATGGTTAGCATTTCTAGACCTTACAGTACTGAACGTATAGACTAAAACGCAGCAATTATCAGCGCATCACCTTTAGACTGGGTCGTCCCTCCACCGTCCTCATCACAGCTGGGTCCTCAAACATCTGTGCTCGGCCCCGCCACACCCTCTGCCCTGTGACAACCCCCCGGGGCAGATACTGGACGCTCCGTCTGGGGGGAGAGGGGGAGGGTGGTGGAGACAAACTGGGAAGTGGATCTTCAAACTGGAGCAGGGTCTCACTGTTATCTGCTGCCACCTCTTCCTCTAGATCTAATAAGAGATTAAGACGGGTTGGAAACAGCTGTTGCCACCAGTTATTCCTACCACTTGGCCCCCCATCTACATGCCTGGAAGCTGACTCTCCTCTCGTTGCCATCTAGATGCCAACCGCTACATCTGTATAGTCCTTCTAGTCCATTCTCTTTCACATCTAACCCAACCTCTTAATAAAACCAAGTGATGGAAACCATGGGAAGGTTCCAGAGAGGGCACCCTATTCCAAGACCACCAGGGGTGCTCACCCATTCCAAACGTCTCCTCATTGTGAAGGTCGATCTCCTCATCCTCCTCAGCCATCGCCTGCAGGAGGCCACAGTCCGCTTCTCCGTCGCTCCAGCGGTCTCCCTCCTCCGGCCATTGGGGTGGAGACATTTCTTCACTGTCCTGAAGAGACATTAATAAACTTTGTTGACATGTATTTTGCAGGACAGTTGGACAAATTTGTCAGTTAACTGTAAATTCTAACTATTATTAACCCCCTCCCCCCTCACACACACACAGACACAGGATAGCATAACAAAGGTTTTAGGAATCCTAAAACATCAAGCAGGCTTTGTATTTCCACACAAAAAAAAAAACAGTAAAAAACACGTCAGAGAGAGGAATTCTAAAACTAAACTTCTGCAATCGCACGTGCACCATTATGAAGCTGCTGAGAAACACGCTGAACAGCTGTGCACTATCGTTTGTGTGTCGCGCGGGCATGCGCGTTTGTTCATAAACGCGATGTGTGTACGTGCGTATCTGACAACTTAAAGCATTACTTGCATCACTTACCGCAGCTCGTGAACTCATGTTGTGTTTCTATCAGAGGGTGCACGCTGACTTCGGACCTAATGACATCGCTACACAGGAAGTTCATCAGGCATAACTGAACTCAGCTGGGGCTGAGCTCAGTTAATTATTTAATACCAGATCATAAATTAATACCAATTAATACCAATAAATATCGCCCTCTGATCACCTTCATGTTTACAGCGTTTATTTTAGTTTGACTCATGATTGTCTCAGCAGTAAGTGTTTAATTTCTTTCTTTGGTCTTTTTTACCAGCAGTGGTAAAATAATGAATCATCTTTGGCATTTTAACAGAAATACATGATAAAATGTGATGTAATAGGCAGGCAAAGGCAAATCATTCCAAAACACCCGATAGCAGAAAATACATAATATACTGTAGGCCTTTTAATGCAAAAGCAGTGACACTAATACTTTTTGCAAAGCAAATATATTCTGTTCTTCCTTAATTATCAAAACAATGTCTAATTTTAACTAAACAGTTTAATTTGTACCTTTTGGCAAAGTGGTCAATATTCAATTTGAATTAAGACAGTACGTAATGAGTTTACATACAGCAGCATGGAATCATTTGGCAATTTTACAAACATAAGTATACATTTCCTTGTGTTTTTTTTATGGCTTAATGTACATTGATAAAATAATGAAATAATCAACCAAACAGCTTGATGAAGCAGGGGTGGCAGTAGGGTTTGTTCTCCTGCTCCTTGAAGCAGCCCTTGCTCAACGGCTTGAGGCAGAAGTGGCAGACAAGGTGTTGGGGGTGGAACTTGGCACCCATGGCGGTCACACAGCGGCCTGTGATTGGCTGCTGACACGCCTGACACACACTCCCACGGACCTGGTGGTAATGAGACTCACAGAGGGGCTGACCGTCGTGTTCAAAGAAACTCCCGTTAACGAACGGACTGTAGCACTCCTGGAGAGAGACAGACAGGTACCCATGACCATTAATTAACACGTAACAACAACAAATATCTCTACATAGTTATGTTGGAAACACTTACCCTGCACACAAAGCATTGTGGGTGCCAGAGGGTGTTGAGGGCAGAGATGTAGTTCTCCAAGATCGGCTGGCTGCAGCCGTGACAACGAGAAGCGAAGAGGCTCAAAAAGCACTGCTGGCAGTACTGTTTGCAATCGCGCTCATGGAAGCCTGCAAGACACAACAGCAACTTACACACTGTCCACATGCCTTTGAGCATTACCACCCACAGCAGGTGTGTTGCTGGTTTGGAAGTGATCACTTAGCAGTTACTGACTGCAGGGGGTGCCTCAATGCTATACACTAGAAAGATACAGAGCTTTAAGAAAGTTGTTCAAGTCATCTGGGAAACGAACCACAGCCTTTCACTTCAGACATCAAGCCTGAACGGGTCAAATCTGATTAGGATTGGTATTTATTGTGGAAAAATGATTGATTCTAGCTTTTATGAAATTATTGATTTCTTATACTTATAAAATGTTTATTCTACTGATGAACTTATATTCTAAATGTATTTAAATACATGGGAGTATTTCCCTGTCCCTATCGAAGGTCTGTTTTTTTTCTCTCCGTCTTGTCAAGGTTCTTTGCCTTGCCAGACATGTGGCACCAATGCTGAACATCGGGAGCCATAACAAAGATAATATTTTCTGGAGAGATGTTTTGTGTCTCTCATTTCTGTACTCTCTATTTGCATATACTGTACATTTCTCTCTGAAGAACTCAGGGACAGACCTCCTCAATTGGAATAACATTCAATCCAACATTTATTTAGAAGATTATGATCCTTGCATGTGTGTGTGTGCGTTACCTTCATCTCCAAATGCTCGGTTACATTTGACACAGCAGAAACACTCCGGGTGCCAGGTCTGGTCCAGAGCAGTGACCATTTTCTGGAGGAATATTGTTATAGTATGTTATGAGGAAAACTATCACTGAAACACATTGAAATACTGCAATATAATACAAGCACAGGTGGAAAACACACCAGAGAGTAGAAGTGCTAACCATGTTCCCGATGCAGTACTACCACTGTGGCAGATACACAGTTAGATACATGCGCAGTAATTCCACAGCGTGTACTAGATATTGTAGCAGTACTAGTACTGTGTGGAACAGGTACTGTACTATTACTAACGTTGAGGATGGGCTTGCTGCAGGCAGCGCAGTGAGGGGAGTACAGACTGAAGTAATCTGACTCGCAGTATGGACGACCATCCTTCTCAAAGAAGTTCCGACTTCCCAGCTCCATTTCACATTCTGAACACACAAAGTGTTCTGGATGCCAGACCCTTCCCAAAGCTGTGACGACCTGAAAATATAAACATACATATACATATATATTACCGTATATACAATATGTAGACAGGATTAATATCCAGTCCCTCCAGGAGTTTTTTTTTGTGACTATTGTAGCCCAAAATTACTGAATTTGCTGCGGTATTTCTAAAAATTTGCGATGCCATTTTTTTGTGTTAAGTGTTTTTCAGTAAAAATTGAGTTGGAATAAAATTACCTGTAAATGTATTTTGTGCATAATACTTAATTATAGAAGTTGTAATAATACTAGAATTTGAGTATGCAATAACCATAAATAATAGGTCAGGACAACAGTGGTGTGTTTTATATGCCTTGCACTGCTGAAATGTGTGTCAATGGATGACTTATGTTTGTATTCCAGCACGGAGTGCAAGAAAGCTTTCCCCTACTCTCATGGAGCACATTTGGGTGCTGCTTAGCCCTGTCTATAGCCGTTATTTTGGTCGGTAAATGGGATGTCTCTGCGAAAAAAACATTTGTGACTACAAAATGAATATGAAGATTTGTTTTTTCATTAGAATTTTGTTTTTTTCCCTCAAGATGAAATTTAATGCAGAAATATTGCAGAAATAGGACAAAATATCAAGTCATCACAAATATTGCCATGATTGGCTGAATTTGCGTGCATTACTGCAAAGATCCTGGAGGGACTGAATATCCATTCTGTTATGAAATACTGTTTATATATATCATTCCTATTTATTAGATATTAATATAAATACCTGTCCCACCACTGGTTTCTGACAGGCTGAGCAGTTTCCCTTGGAGGATGTCGGGACACCCTGCCTGCTCAGATCTGATTGGAGGAGCCCTAGCATGCTGTCCAATGAGCCACCAGACAAGGTCTGTGGGGGCGGGGCTGGCTGCTGTGAGACGACTGGACTGACAGGAGCAGCAGGCTAATACGAGGCCAGCACACAATTACATAATTATATGATGTAATATGTGTACATGTGTGTGTGTGTGTGTGTGTGTGTTACCGTGCTCTGGACTCTGAAGTCGGACAGCGAAGCCATTAGCTTGTCCAGCTCTAATGTAGCTGAGGTGGCAGAGGGCTTTACTGAGCTAACACACACACATACAATATGTCTGGTCATTAAACAATCAATATATTATTCCTGGATAGCGGCGTTCTGCGCCACCAAGGAAAACATCAAATAATGTCTACAACCCCCCAAACATCCTCATGTAATGTTTCACTCCACCACGCTGTGGAGCCATGAGCTAAGTTTGTCAAAACCACAGCGTTTTGGATTGGAGCTTTTGCAGGATGGTAGAAGAGGCTTTCGACTAGATTTTTGTGTGTGCCATAAAACAAAATCCTTGGCACAGACACTACGGATTGGTATTTTAAAGCTCCAATCTGTAATCTTTACTGTGGTAACCATGGTAACAGTATAGAGGGGGCAGGGTTACCTGGATGGCTGAGTTTTGTCTTTAATCTCATCTTTCTTGGAACTTGGAAACTGAGCCAGGATCTCATCTGGGAAGACACATAGTCTGTTACACAATCTGTTACATACACACACACACATACACACACACACACACACACACACACACACACACACACACAGCAGGTACCTGTGATGTTGAACTGTGTTGCGTTCAACTCCTGTAGGAGGAGGTCAAGCTCGTTCAGACCTCCTCCCAGCAGAGAAGAGGAGAGGGGGGGCGCATCCCCTGTCCGCGGAGGGCGGGGTTTACACACTGTGCTGCAAACACACACACACACACACACACACACACACAGTCTTATCTCTGAGATCTAGTTAAATACAACAAAAAGGTAAAATATAATCACTAATATTAAATCGGTTGTCTTTACAACATTTCTCATAAAAATAATAAATAAATCATTTTAAACACCTGTAGAGTTTATCTGGGACTGTCTGAGAACTGTTGGATTTCATCGCTGCAGAAACAGTCTGAAAAAAATGATATGATACCAGATTAGATTGAATCAGATTACACGACATTAAATCAGATCTACATTATACCATATTAATTAGTCATCAGACAACCTATTCTATTATATTTGATAGTAGATTACATAGTAAATTAGATTAGATTAGATTAGCACTGTATCAGCGCTGCCCGGTCTCCTTTAGCAAGGCGATTTCTCCTGGCTAATCAGCTAAAGTACCTGCTGCGGAGTGTAGTCCGGTGGCGGGGGGCGGGCCTGGACAGGGTCGTGGGTGGGGTTGGAGGAGGGGTCAGGGGAAAACGGAGGTTCAGACTTCAACAAGACAGGATACCTGGTGAGAGAACTGGTGCTTTCTAGGTCTTCTAACAGAGCATCTATAGGGAGGGAGAGAGACAGACATGATATATAAACACAGATAGAGCTACATTATTAGCTGGAACACTGAGATGATGCCGCCCTCTAGTGGTTGACATGATGATGATAACTGAGTCTGCTGGGAATCAAATGCATCCTTATCCCTCCGCCTCCATACATCCATGACTCCATCTGTCTGTCTGTCTGTCTGTTAGCAGGATAGAGAGTTCTACAATTGCAATTAGGTCCTTTAGCAGACGCTTTTATTCAAAGCGACTTACAATTACATGATGTTTTTTACTTGGAGCATATAGGGGTTAGGCATCTTGCTCAAGGATGTGTACAGGTAGGCCACCTCTGGGGATCGAACCCACAACCTTCTGGCTGGGAGTCAAACACCTAGACCACTAGACTATCCTACCCTAGAAGGAGAATCCTCCTTCTAGAAGGATTCTCATGAAATAGGGTGGGAAGACCAGATCCAGCAGCTTCTGGTGATCTGGATACAGGAAGCTTTGAAAGGATTCCAGCTCTAAGACACCAAGAGACACCTGATTGGTCAAAGGTCAAATGAGTCGAGTCTGGAGGTCATGTGACCTTCCCAACACACTGGGCCTCAGACACTGAAATACAAGGATGAGTCGAATGTAAGACAGACCGGCAGGTGGACAGACATGTAGACAGGCAGGCAGGCAGAAAGGAAGACAGACAGTGACAAGAAAGTGACAACAGACAGGTAGAAAGACAGACACGAGGCCATCTCTCCTACACTTCCATACTCCTCTTTGCCATAGTTAAATGACACAAAGAGGTTTGTGGCTCTGTAGAGAATATAAGGCATATAATATCCTATTATGTTATATCATATTATTATCATTATTATTATGAAGTTTAGTTCATGCTGTTAATAACCAATAATCAATAGCCTCTTTGTATTAATTGTATGTGAAATAATACTACTACTAAAAATTGTGTTTATCATTTAAAAAAGTGTATAATCAGTTACCAATTAAGCGTAGTGTTAGTTCTGGCAGGCCACGGTAGTCTGCCCACTGCTGTCAGTCACCTGACTGACCAACACCTAGCTGACACACCTACACCAACCTCATTGGCCCATTGAATGAAGGAGGTTCTTTTAAATAGTCCCCCTCCATTACTATTTTGCTTGCCAAGATCGCTTCAAAAACCTACCACCTCCCAGCTCCACCTATTCTTTGTCTTTCAATTGTTGTACACATCTTTCATTTTCCCTAACATGAATATTAAGGGTTGTTTTAAGATATTGCTTGGCCCTATTATGGATATTATGTGTATGTGTATTACTGTATTTATGTTATCATGATTGCATATGTTCATACATGCTCACCATCATGTTATTGCTTTTAAACTTCTTTCTGCTGCTGGCCTATTTGGGGGAATAAAGCTGCTGTTTCGATACCCATATTTATCAGTATGATGAGTAGAAGCCCCCCGAAATAGCCATTCCGCCAAAGATAAATTGTTAATAGCATACTTCTATATGTCCTAATAAATCGCTTTTGTATCATAAGACGAGAGTGGTCTGACTGAACTGGTCTATTGATAGAGATACAGGGGTGAGAGGGCTGCGGAGCCTGAATCTGCTGTACCTAACAACAGGCAGAGACAACTGTTAGTATGCACTGAATGCCTTGCAAAACTTTTGCTGGAAACTTTTTTGATTACATTTATTCAGGATGGTTACTTTTTGGGAAAAACTATTTATTTTTTATAAAATAAAGAAATATAAAGAAATATTCTATTAGCAATTCCGCTGAGGGAAAAATAAAAACATGTTAACTTATGGTAACATGTTAATATTTTTTTCAAGATAGTGTGCAGTCACACTTAGGTAGAGACCACACACATAAACATTCACGCACACACATATCAGTGGTCATATAAGGCGCTGAACGTCTCAATAGGAGTTATGACCATATTTAGATCTGCTGTCTGGATGTTTGTGTTGGCTTACCCACCCTACACACACACAAACGCCGCTGGTCTTTTTGCGTGCTGTTTAACGGAGCTCGAGTCCAGTCCAGATGTTCTGCTCGTGTTGCAGATGTTTCTAACACACCGCAAAACCTCTACGCGTCCTGAGACACACATCCTGTCTCATTCACAGTAAAATACACGTGGACGGGCCTGGTCCACCCTGGACACGCAGGAGAGGTCCAAAACCAGCTCTTCACCATTAGATTACAATGGACTGAGTTGGTATATGTTCGAAGTCCCTATTGCTGTGCATGCTCGCGCGCGTGCGCGTGTTTAAACAAAGATGTCTTCAAATGAATCGTTTGCAAAACTTCTGGGTGCGGGTGGGGAGTTTGATGGAGAAAACCGCTGTCCCTGCCAAGACCCAGAGACATGAGAGACACAGGGACAGAGACAGACAATCACAGCGAGACAGACAGACTGTGTTTCTACAGTAAAACCACTAGCTGACACACAGAAGGCTAGCTGGTTTTCTATGGACAGAGAGGCTAACATTTTCTAGTAAAACATCAGAAAGTAGAAAAAACCTTTTTGCCACACGCCGCCTTCAGACCAACAACTACTTAAGAATACATACCTAAATCATCCATGTTCACTCCACAAACGTCCTTTTCCTCTTAAAGGTACAAACAGCTTTATTTAAGATTATTATAACTTATATTATTCTGCGGAGCGCGAACTAGTACCGCTTTTGTCTTCAACAACTTTCTCAAGACCGTTATCCGTTTCTCCTCCTTTCCTGAAGCCCGGACCGGATTCTGAACCGGAGCCTGGATCGGAGTTTGGACCATAGTGGGCGTGGTCGGGTGTCTGCGGTTTCCGCCCGTTTACCCAGAATAATGAGGTCACCCAGACATTCCTGGCCCATATTTGGCATAAAAAAGTAGTTTTACAGTGAAAGTCAACCTGCTGGGGAAATGGGAGTTTAGAAATTATACTATTACTAATTACTATAATTTTGGGAAAAAATATTACATTGATAGAAGTCACTTAAAGTTATTCCCATATTTGCTGCATTTGTAAATGACATATTATAGAAAAAACAATTAACTGGCAACGTGTGTTTTTATTTACATTCAGTAATACATTTTAATGTATTAACAGTTTGTTATTGTATTATATGTTTAATGTACAATAACACACATTTAAAAAAAGAATAGTCAAACCACTGAGGATGTCACCCTTGTCCCTTTCCACACTTTAATTCAGAAGTCGCTGTGTATGACTTCCAACAAAGTTACAATCAGCAAACAGGACAGAATTACATACATATTTCTATAGTATCGTTATATTGTTATTATCTTGGCCAGTGTTTGCATATCACTAAATGTATGCAGCAAAATATACATGGTTAACAAGCTAGGAACTATTTGGGGGCCATGGGTCAGACAGGTTTAATACCGATAGGTATGGGGTCATTATTGTAGCAGAACTATTTACAAATATGACTGGAGAGTTGTGAAACTGTATCTCAGTCCGTGTGTGTGTAATCAGATGTAAATGTGTAAAAGAATCAGTCATCACAAGTTACAACTCAGGCAGGCCTCTCAATTGGTTGCCTTTTTACACGTGACCTTTTCTACACTTCTGCCGTGGCAGAGATCTGCAAATGCGTATAGCGATTTGTGTCTGTGTTCCTCAGTTGCTATACAGCCTACATACCACCAGTCAGCAGTAGCACCCAGCCAAAGTATACGCCAAATCCTAGGGCTCTTCATTTTATTTCTCTTACAAACGCATCTTAGCGTGCATGTAGGCGTGTCAGGATATCCTGCTAAGCTCACTAATAGAGTGTAAACATTTGTGGTTTAGTGTTCTTTAAGCATAGTTTTAGAAATTCTTTCCAGCCAATCTCTTAATTACACCAATATTGTGCATGGGAAACAGTTTGTGTCGATAGAAAAAAGTATAAATAAAAGATCGCTGATTGCATTTCTACTGTCTGAACAACCAGGAAATGCCCTACTGTATTCTAGTGGAACTCATGAGTGTTAAGTTGTAGTCTTGGTTAATATGGTTAATGTTCAAGGCATATAAAATTACACCGACATTGTGCTTGTAAAACAGTTTGTGCATGAAGTAGTATAGATCGCCAATTCCAAAGCCGTATGGTCTTTATCCAACATGTGTGTTGAGAAACGTCCGCAAGCAGAAAAAAATGAAGAGCCCAAGCGCTCACGCCACAAGTTTGGTAGAATACTTTGGCTGGACTCTCTCTCTCTCTCTCTCTCTCTCTCGTCTGTATTTTCAGCCATTAATATCAATGTACGCATTTACAGATTTGTCTACACATTTACAAATCTGATTACGCACACAGATATTGAGTTATAGTTACACAACTCTCCACTCACATTTGTAAATAGTTCTGCTACAATAATGGCCCCAAAGATAGGTAACATAACACCACCAAAACATGAGAATAACACCAGACAGTGGGGTAGAAAAGAAAACCACTTTAATAGGCTCACATTTAAAGCTGCTCCAGACATGTTAAACAGCTGTGTCTGGACCAGGCGTTGGGATTTATTTTAGAAATGTACAGCAAAACTAAAAGAGGTAGACCAAGACACTGGTCTGTGGGAAAGTATCAACATGTCACCGGGAGCTGTGGCCTGTTAACAGAGTCTGTCCATGCACAGCGCGGTGCAGACAAACAGAATAATAGTAATAATAATTATAATAATAATAGAAGTCATAGACTCTCCGGTGTTTTAACTCCACACCTCCAGCCCACTGGCCTCCATCAGGTGAAGAACCTTACACACCCCCCCTGCCCTTATTGGACGACCTGCTCGCTGGGGGTGTTTCCAGAGTCTTGAGGCTTCATGACGTCAGGGAGTTCAGGAGGGCTGGAGAACGCTTCAATCTGCAGCGGCTCAAACGCCTCATCTGGAGAACATAGGACACACATCTGTTGTTTTGGCTGATAATACACAAGTACTGTTGTCGAACGCTTATTAGGAGAACTTGGCAAGTTGGCGGCCCCTCTAGTCATAAGACACTATCAGTCTGCTATCAGATAGCTGTCCTATTTGTTAAACTTTCAGCAGTATCAAAAGTAGTGTCAGAAATCAATTTACGCATTGCTTTGTCCATTGGTGGCGAGGTCGAGATTAGTTTCTGTTACCACAGTACCACAGAGCGCTTCTTGTGTGCCTTTATTCCCTCAATGGTACAATCCAGTATAGAGACACATGTATGGTCTAATCCATGTGCTCTGACGTTCTGCTGTTGTTTTATTTTCCTAATTCTGGAAGTCTTATTAACACGCACCAATACACCCCATATTGAAAAGGAAAGTTAAATGCTGTGCCGCTATTTTCTACAAGAAAACTGATTTCTGTGAAACCAGGGAGGTTTTGAAACAGAGCTCTATGTCTCTTGGCCTCAGGGGTAAACAGGAGACCGGAACAGAACAGACTGCACATGAACAAATGTGACTAAAGATATTTCTGTGCAGACCACACATGAACATTCTAACAGAAAGAATACATCTTAAATACCAGATTTGAGAACAAACAACTAAAAAGAAAACAAACAAGGAAATGAGGGACAGCAAAAAGGAAAATATGCATAATAAACCTTTTTAAAATAAAATCAATGACTATTAAAACTAATCCTAGTTGAACGTACCACCAATGCGGAATGCCAGACCCACGGTGGCTGGAGCCTGAGGTCGAGCTGTTTGGTTGGTGAAGCCAGAATCCCCAAGAGTTTTACTGTCTTCCAACAGCTGGTCATCCTGAAAACAAGAGATGGAGACTAAAGGCCAAAGTATACTAAGCTCGTCCATGGAACGCTCTGGTCTGTCCCCGCACGGACCTGTGCACATCGACTGTGCATGTGCGACACTGAACGTGCTCTGTAGGCCCGTGTGTAGGCTGGGTTGGGTATCAAAATACAGTGGTAGTGTGCATGTGTTGAGCTCATGCACTGAGACGTGTCCGCAGGGTCGGCGTCAGAACGAAGCTAATAGGGAGGCATTTGGGTAGACGCGGGGGAGCACCAACACTGACTTTCGAGAAATCTATTATGTTTATGGTTGATAATATGAGCTTCCTGTAGTCAACCAAAACACCAACCCAGTAGGCAGTCTAATTTCAAAACATGCTGCAAAGT
>JAOEHI010041298.1:0-21870 GCA_025447815.1 Percopsis transmontana
TATATCCCCCCCCCCCCCCCCCAACCCCACACTCCACTCCCCGTCCCCTCTCTCTCTCTCTCTCTCTCTCTCTCTCTCTCTCTCTCTCTCTCTCTCTCTCTCTCAGCAGGTTTTTGCTATCTCCTCTCCTCCATTTGTTGATGCCATTCTCACTTCCTGGGTCGGCCTCTTCCACTTTCCCCCTTACCGTTAAGCTCGGATGTGAATGGTTGATTTCTCACCCTGTCACAGAGCAAACTCACCATAACAGAGCCAGCCAAACAGACACAATTAATGGCTTCGCAGACACGCAGGCACACACAGGCAGCCGTGGGCATCGCTGTGTGCACGCACGCACACGCACGCACACGCACGCACACGCACGCGCACGCGCACGCACACGCACACGCACACACCCTAAACAGCAGGCACATAGCTGATGTGTTTTGACGAGCACAACGAGTGCATTTCGCCCACATTCTCACGTTTGTAACCCACACGTGATACACAGAGATGGACACAGTGTGTGTGTGTGTGTGTGTATCAGAAAGAAGAACCCGGTCTGAGTTCTCTGTAGTACATACTAATAGTACACAATTTAGGATGCAATATTTAGTACACGTGTATTCAAACAATGTCAGTATGCGTACTAGATAATCTACTACAGGTTGTATGTGGTTGGAGACCCCCAGAAGGGTCACAAAATATTTTGTAATAATGTTTAATGTTTTAAATATAAAAAAATAAATAAATTAAATGCACTTTTTGATGGAAATTGTGGCTATTGGTATATATTTTAATGCGAGAACAAGGGTCTCTCACACACACACACACACACACACACCCCCCGTCACCCCCACCCACGTGCTTGAAGTCCTTGAAGGGGACGAACTGGACGATGTCGCGCAGCACGGGCTCGCCCTTGGGCGAACGCAGGATGCCGTCGTCGCCGTCCAGCATCTGCATGTCGGTGAAGTCGGCGTTGCCCACGCCAACGATGATGACGGACATGGGCAGGTGGGACGCGTGCACGATGGCCTCCCGCGTGTCCGCCATGTCGGTGATGACACCGTCCGTCAGGATCAGCAGGATGAAGTACTCCTGGGAGGAGAAGGGGGGGTTCAGGTCACAGAATTACTACTGGGGGATTTGAAGAACTTTTAATAAAATAATTTTTTTATTTATTTTTATTTATTTATTCATTTATTATTTGTAATCTACATACATTTTTCAATGGTGTTCATGGTTATTGATACAGTATGCTCATGCTATCCTAATAAAAGAAAATATTGGTTCATAGCTTGTGACAAAGGGGGTTGCAAGCTCCTTTTTTGTGTCATGGTTCAAAAAAGCATCGTAAAACTATCCTATCCATGGCTATGTGATTTGTTTCGCTCTGCTTATCAGTCTAGAAGCTTTCCATCCAAAGTAGGTTGGGATGGAGGCGGTGCCAATAGGTGTCAATCAAATCATTAGCATGTGATTGGACCACCACGTGTCTACAAAAAGCTTGCTAACCTCCTGCGTGTGTGTGTGTGTGTGTGTGTGTGTGTGTGTGTGTGTGTGTGTGTGTGTGTGTGTGTGTGTGTTTGGGGGAGGGGCTTTTGTCAGACACATTTTAATAAAAGTCATTGTAATGCGCTAAAGAGTGAAATACATTAAAGGAAAGGGTGATGAGGCACAGACATTTAAAATTATTAACTCTCTTTCTATCAGTTCACTTTTTGTATGGCCACCGATTTCCATCTCGCTTTTTCTCTCTAATCTCCCATTTGTTTAACCTCTATTTCTCTGTCCACCCCTTCATCCCCTTTTTTTGTACCTTGTGGGGGTGTGGTAGCGCTGTCTGTATGAGGGAGTAATGTCGGGAGGTGTGGTTCATGGGACTTGGGGAATTGGGAACAGGTGTGGGGGATTAATAATCACCTGTCTCCCTGTACTTAAGCAGGTCGGCAGAGCGCAGCCGGGAGAGACACAGACACACACACAGAAGGGACACAAGCCAAGGAACGGTTGCCTGTACTACCCTTTTAATAAACACGACGTCGTGTTTATCGAGCCAGTCGAGCCAGAGTTACACCTGGAAGCTGTGGATTACGTGGGATTCTTCCACATGTCTCAAATGTCACCCTCTCACTCTCTTTCTCTCTGTTGCTTAGCCTGTATGTCTGTCTATCTCTTATTCTGTCCCTTCACTAAAGTGTAGCTGGGAAATATCGAAATATGGGGTATTTTTGACCAAATACCCCACTATCGAAAAAATATGTTTAGTAATGTGATGACCAAGTTGACAGAGAGTGTCTTTGGTTTCACTCAGCTAGCACCAAGTTCACAATTGATGCCTTTACTGTAATGCTGTGTTCATGTCCAAGAAAGAAGACAATATTCAACCCATCATATATCATATCAGTGATATGGGTAAAATATTAAATATATAAGTATTTTTACTATCTAAATATGGTGATATGATATCACCATATTTAGATAACTAAAATACTCTCTCTCTCCCTCTCTCTCACCATAGCTTCTTTTGTGTGCATCTCCTCCGAGGCAGAGGAGGCCACTTTCTGGATGATTGGGGCGATGTTTGTGGGTCCATAAAGCTGGATCTTAGGGAGACAATTCTGGTAGGCCTCTACCACACCCTGGATCCCTGCAAGACACACACACACACACACGCACACGCACGCGCACGCACACGCACACGCACACGCACACGCACACACACACACACGTACAGTACAAATTTACTCCAAGGTGACTTCTGCTGGTGGGGACATCTTCTTCGATCAGATAAACAGGCACAGAGCTTACCCCTCTATGCATTCTCACACACACACACCCCTCCATAGCAGGAGTGCAGCTGGGTGAGGAGAAGAGAGGAGTGCGCCCATTTCACACATACAGATTAGTGTTGTTGTTCTCTTGCGTTTGGAGCCAAAAATACTTTTTGCAACATCGGGATGAATCATATAGCTGTGTGTGTATGCATGCGTGCATGTGTCGGAGAGTGATCGATAGCTAGAGAGAGGGAGCTGTGTGTGTGTGTATGAGTGTGTGTAAGAGAGAGATGTTTACATGTGCTATTCAGGCTGAAGTCCTAGAGAGGGAGAGAATTTTTTGTGTGTGTGTGTGAGAGAGATGTTGAGTGGAACACAGCAAAAGTGTGTGTGTGTGTGTGTGTGTGTGTGTGTGTGTGTGTGTGTGTGTGTGTGTGTGTCTGGGGGGTGATATGACAGAGATATAGGATTGCTACAGGGCAGTAAAACCCCATGACTGTGATTTATGACGCATCAGTATCTGTGTGTGTGGTATCTTTCCTTTATACAACGACATAAACTATGGTATAATGTGTGTGTGTGTGTGACAGCTCACCAGCACATTCAGGGTTGTCTTCGTCAAAGTTTACAGCGAAATCGTGCGAGACCTTCAATCAGGGGGAAAAATGGGGGGGCGTTTACTGACGCAGCCAAACCAAACACTCAGCCCCACATTTCTATCCAATTTATAATCTGACAGATGCATTCTTCTTTCATCTCCATCAAAAAGAAACATTACAGCACTTTCACAAATCAATCTGTACTACACAGAGCCCACCCCCGCATACATACACACACATATACATAGACGCGCACACATTTCAAAACTGATTTTCGAGATCCTTTGGGGCTCCCACTGCCCCTAGGTAGGTAAATGATCTTACCTTGAAGTCAGGAGGTATCTGTCCCCCAAAACCAAAGGCTGGAAACATCTTATCGCTGACAGAAGGGAGGGGGAGGTGGCATTACATTAAGGACTATTGCTTGTTCTGTGTATCTTTCATGTTAGAAATTTGCATGATCCAATACACTGGTTTCAAAAGTGTAGCCATTATAGGGGATGCATTACAGAAGGTCATTTGGTTTCATTTCCTGGTGCAATGGACCTGCCTTCCTGTCTATTTTATTAGTATCCTTTTCGTTTGACCTTCAGATTCGCTGTGTGAAATCAGTAGCTAATCGACATGCATATCAAAGTATCAGTTACCAATGTGGCATGTTAATGTCATCATATTTCCACGAGCACACACAATTTAATAGATATATGATATTGACAGCACGACAGGGTGTACTGCTGCTTCCAGACAGGGATTATGGTTAGTCCTGGACAAACACACCCTCTCCCTCTGAAAATGTCACAAAAAAATGAAAAATAAAATAGAAGGCCCTGGAATCAGCTTTCAAAAACGTTCCACTTGGAACGTGCTTGTGTGTGTGTGTGTGTGTGTGTGTGTGTGTGTGTGTGTGTGCCTGTCAGAATCAGTTAGTGTTTCCTATACCTGTCATAGTCTTGGCAGATTTCCCCAACAGCCACCAGGGCCTTTAGGTACTCATTGGGCTGGTAGGGGTGAATATAGTGGAGGGAACAGCTGTTCCTGGGATCCCCATTGGATGCTGTGAAGTCTATTGCCACCTGCAATAGACACACACACACACACACACACACACACACACACACACACACACACACACACACATAGACACACAGATATGATTATATGTGGACTCTCAGCACACAAAAATCTCTATAATATATACACACACACACACACACACACACACACACACAAATACAGAATGAGCTGATTCAATGAGGACTTTCAGCAGTCAAAATTATGGATAATTTCAACACACACACACACACACACACACACACACACACACACACACACACACTTACAGTGAACTGAATCTGACAGCCTCCCATGATATAATCCAGGAAGGAATACATTTTAATAATCTGTCGATAGAAACAGCAGCGTTATGGTCGGCTAATGAAATTCAAAACACAGAGACATTACACAGGGGAATACTGTAAACCACTCCTCAGCTGTGGGGGGGGGGGAGCTGGTGTGTATCTGTGTGTGTGTGTGTTTTCACCTTACAGTGGTTGAGGATGACAACACCAGAATTCCTGTAGTTCTTCTTCTTCATCTGGTATTTTGGATTGATGCATTCCCATTCGAGCTGTATGAACAAAAAACACACACACACACACATTAAACAAAACCTAAAAATGTGTTTGTGTGTGTGTGCGTGTGTGTGCGTGTCTGTGTGTGTGGAGGGGGGGTGTACCTGCTTTCCCTCCTGTTCTGATTTCATCTCTTTAAAGGTGGTCTGAAACTCCCCGATAAAGTCGTGTTTTCCGTTTGAGTCCCAGTCCCATACTGTGCACTGAAACACACACACACACACACACACACCAGATACACAGAATACACAGTTCATTTCACTACAATTTAACATGTCCGCATGCGCATATACACACAGACACACACACACAGACGCACGCGCGCGCACACACACACACACACACACACACACACACACACACACGATGCATGATTGATAAACTGTTGGTGGGGGGCAATGGAGCGATGAAATATTAATCTAAAGATGCTGAGAGGGACTCAGCTGTTTGAGGCAACTGTGTTTGTGTGTGTGTGTGTGTTTGGTATAAGTGCATGTGCAAATGTGTGATTGTTTGGTTCTGTCAGAACCTCAAACAGGTATGTCATATGTTCACTTGTGTGTGTGTTGTGTGTGTTTGTGTGTGTGTGTGTGTGACAGAGAGAGAGAGAGACAATTTGTTTGTGTGTGTGTGTGACAGAAAGGGACTGTGTGTGTGTGCGTGTGTGTGTGTCCAGGAAGCTACATCAGAAGAGAAATGGCTTCAATCACCAGTAGGAAGATGGAGTCAGGTGGGGGCCCAATGCGCGACAAGGACCATGAAGCTGTACAGACAATCTATAGCTCTAAAAGGCGACGGTTTAGAGTGAATGCAATCAATGCAGGCACATGCCAATCACAACCCGTCTATGAGTCCCTTTAAAGAGGCTGCTGCGTGATGGACAGACGCATCTTGAGACAAGGGCAGGAGTCAATTCTTCACAGGGCTTCGTGACCTTTGTCCCATTAAGTAACAGCCGCCGCAATGAGTGGCCGCCGCCTGATCAAGGACAAGGGGCAGTAATCCCCTTATTTCCCGTCACACACGCAAGTGACCACGCGCGTAACCTTGCTTGATCTTAAGTGCGTCTGCCTGTGAGTGCGTGTGTGTGTGTGTGGGTGCTTCTGCGGCTTTGCCTCCACTTTGCCTCCACTCCAGGTGGTACAGTGCAAATTGCAGGAGATGAAGAAGTGAAGAGCCTCACTCCCATTCATCCAATGGTAACTGCCGGACAGACGAGTGAGGAGAGAGAGAGAGAGAGAGAGAGAGAGAGAGAGGGAGAGAGAGAGAGAGAGAGAGAAGGAGGGAGAGAGAGGGAGAGAGAGAGAGAGAGAGGAAATAGGTAGGTAGAGATTTCCATGCAAAGAAAGAAAGGTCCATGTATTTCTGTGCAGGTGGGCCATTTGAATGGCTCTCATAGTCTCAATAGCAAACGTTGCCATTTCTCACCGTAGCTCTGAGGCTTCAAACAGGTAGCCCCGGAAACCATTGCCACCGGCGCGCGCGGCGTGTACGCATACGTGTGCGCGTGCGAGCCCTTTCCCCCGCTGTCAGGAGCCACGCAGAGTTAAGATGCTCCTGAATATTTAATGAGCGAGCTCATGTTTATTCATGGGAGGATAACTGTTCAAATGCGTGTGGTCGCCACTTTCATGCATAAAATACACCCGCGAGTGCACACGCACACACACACACACAGACAAACAGACACACATATGCATACACACAAACACGTACAATGGAGGTCCATTCTGGCAAGCAAAGGTGAGAGTTTAGACCACCACTGAGCTCTTTCACACTTGACCAGCACTTTAAATAACACAATGGCATGAGTAGACAAAACACTTGACCCAGTCTTAACCCTGGGCTCTGTCCATCTTACTGTGAAAAGGTTACAGGTTCAATTGTGATTTGTTTGTTTTGTAGTTTAATAAAGTCGGTAAACTAGGTTTCACATGAATAACTGTTCGGCTACTAGGATATAAGAAAGACTGATTCTACTCCACATTCATGACTTTTGCAGATTTGATTTCTATGTGCAAATTCTGGGTACGTTTATTGGGCTGTCCATACAGTGTTTGGTTTTGCAGTGTTTAGTTAACTTGTGTTTTTCCTTTTTTTGAATCCGTATGTTAGAATTACACTAACAATATGTTTAGATGTTTATGTGTTTATTATGAGTTGGAAATTAGATTGTTTTCACATTTTAGAAAATGTTAAAACTATGAAAAACAATCAGCTAGGGGCATTGTCTGGCCATCCATTGACAACCAGTTTTTTTCAATGTTTTTTTTTTTAAATTTTCAATGTTGAATTTGTAAATATTTTCTTAGAAAAACCAAATCATGAAATAACCAGGAATGCTGTAAAGGGCAAAAGGAATGGTACGGCGGTTTGTTCATTTGATTAGCTGTGCTGCATCTGCAATTTGGAGTAAAATCATTAGTGTTGTGTTTATCACACTTACCTTCAGCTCTCTGTCATGGTCTCCACTGCAGAGTGTGTTCAAGGAAACTTTGAAAGATTTCCACACCGGACTCAAGTTGTTCATCACTGTCTGCACAATTACGTACGTTCACACAAACACACACACACATACACACCAAACAAAAGTCATTTAATCAAAGGTGTACAACAGTAAAGTGCTTGTTTATGCATTTGTTGTGTGTGTGTTGTGGTTGCTGTACTTCAGTTCGGTGTACGAGTGACCCAGTCCCGTCATCATTTATTCTGAAGATCTCCAGGAACGGGTCTGACTTGCTGAAGAAATCCTTCAGAGGGAAATCACAGACACACACACACACACGTAAGACACCACCTGGCTTTGATCACCATAAGTCATTCCCTCGCTGATTGGATTATTTTCTGTTCTTGTTGTTTTCTGGTCCTCCCCAGTCAATCTGTCACTCCTCTGCCCTTTCTTTCTCTCTATGGAACAACTGGTTCCGATTATCCATACAGTACGTGTCTATGAGCGTGCATGTCAATGCTGCAAATTGGCGTGTGTGCGTATTAATGTGTGTTTAGGTGCTTTGTGTGGTCGGAAAAGGAAGTGATGCCTGATTAGGCCTGGTTCTCTCAGCATGCACCCTCTAATGCCAGTTGGTATGGTTTAGAATGTGTGTGTGTGTGTGTGTGTGTGTGTGTGTGCATGTGTTTGCGTTATTAGATCACCGCATCACCCCTCCACCTTTCCGCCCATCAACTTCATTTCATGCAGGCTTTCACCCGTGCACGCGCACACATGCACTCACGCGCACACACACACACACACACACACAGTCACCCAGCACCACACTTAACCCCTTACCGCTCTGTCTACCTCCACAAATCACCGCGTCTCGTTTCAGGAGGCACCCACTAATTTTCACACGCACGCACACACGCGCGCACACACACACACACACAGACACACACACACACACACACATTCTAAACCATACCACATACAAACATACAAAACAAGGCACACACACACAAACCTTGTCATCTAGCTTACGAGCACTGAAGCAGAGTTCTACATAATCATCGTTGCCAGACAGCTCCTCTGCTGTTACCTTCAGAGAGAGAGAGAGGGAGAGAGAGAGAGAGAGAGAGAGAGAGAGAGACATGCAAACAAGATATGTAATGCTAACATGCTAATGAGCTACTTTTTCCAGGATGATGGAGGCAGAAACGAGCATTACCTGTAGATTAGAATATTATGTAAAAGTATTTGAGCAACTTGTTGTTGTTAACTGCCTCTAATCATATGTCACAGTGAAGCTGAGATCATTGTCTCTGGACTCCAACCTTGATGGAACCCTACCTTCCGGCTTCATGTACTGAATGTATAGAATTTATTTAGGATGGGTTTAGGTGTTTGTGTGTTTGTGTGTTTGTGTGTGTGTGTGTCTGTGGCGGAGAGGGGCCCTGTGTCCTACCGTAATGGACGACTTGCCAGAAGTGTTTCCCTGCTTGAGTAGAGCTTTGGTCAGTTTCCTCTGGGAGACAATCTGAAACACACACACACACACACACACACACACACACACACACACACACACACACACACACACACACACACACACACACAAATACAGACACAGACTGCCCAGGATTAGCTCACAGCGCTTCTCTGTGCAGAGACCACCAGCTTTCATCCTCTCCCTGCTGCCATTAGTTTGCACAACATGGACGCCCATTAGTGCAACACATTTCCTGTCCAATCTCCTTTCAGCCGCTGGATTCCTCATATGCCCCCGGTGCCTCTTTGAATAACTGAACACTGAACTATGTAGGTTATTATACTACAGCCCTGGATAGCCTGCAGTGTCCAGAGTGCCGCGTGGTCTTTGTCCCCGACCCAAACAAAACACTGGCAGCATTTCAACGCACTCCCCGGTTCTGGGAGCAAGGAGTTCTCTATCACCTTCACACCCCCACCCCGATCTCACCCCCACCCCCTCATTCCAAATGTGTGAATTTCGCCAACGAATTCTAGCAAATATAATCAGGCAGCTCTTGTCCGGATAACATGTCTGAAAAAGAACCTCCAGGAAGATATTCTCATCAGGCGGCTTCCCACGGAAGGGGGGGAGGACCTTTAGCATCAGTGCTCCCAGGCTGTCCAATCTCACCCACTCAATCTTTAGTTCTGAATCAACCTGTCATTCACAAGCAATTATATCCAGACTTGGCTGCCTGCTAATCAGTGATTCAGCTGCCCACATTTCATCTTTATTTTTGCCCTCTCATGTGTCCTTGGGTATTCATGTATGGGCTTTGGATATTGATAACCAGTAGAACAACAAGAGTTTGTTCGGACTTTTTTTCTCCCCCCACAGGAAACAACACCGCTGTGTGTATCGAGGAGAACAAAGTACCTTCAGCACTTAAAGTAATGTGTCAAGGGCACGTTGACAGCGCCGTGCACTGTATACATTGATGGCACCTGACCTTACCCTGTCAAACCCCATTACGAATTCCATCCACTGTTAATAGAGTGCTTCCCGAGTCGCGAGGATTGCACTTTCACCCTAATTACTGTATATCTAACGCCACCTGATACGTACATTTTAATAGCACCTTCCAAGCGTACATCTGAAGGCACAAAGCTAGCCTCTGCGCTAATACTCGAACATAAGTCTACCAGTCCTAATTCGCGCTGTCACATAATCCTGTTAACGCGCAGCTCTCCTGCCATGTCTCATGAATTACAATTATATATTCTATTCAGTAGCATAGCGCAGCGTGGAGTGACAGTAAAGTGCAGGGGAGATGGCAGGCAGGGGGAAATTTGTTAATGCGTGGTTTGGATCTTGCGCCACTGAAATCTACTCGCACGTGGCTTTCAGCGGCTCCCTTTTCGTGTGTGCATCAACGTCGCCGAATGCACAGCCCTGTCGACCTACGCACTTGACACAAGCTCCATTAGTGCGCTGTGCACGGACCTGTATGTCCTGAAGAGCACTGACCTATACTGTAGTGTTCCATTAAGGCCCAAGCTGTACTCAAGAGTTTAAAAGTATACTAGCTAAACATTGTACTTCAGCAAACAGCCTGCACTTGACCTGATGCCAGGTGACCTGAGGGGTATAAAGATATTTTCGTGGATATTTTCGCTACAGCGACCACTGAGGGTAATTCCTGAGTAACTTTTTCTGCCGTTGCATGCAAACCCCTTTTAATTCAATGCAATTTCCTAACGTGTCTTGAGGGGCAAAGAGTGCTTCTTCTAGGGCACTGACCTGTCCCAGAGTGCATTCCATGGCCCCCAGGAAATCCGCGTCACGAAGGCCGTTGTGGGCGGAGCTTATGTCGTGCAGTTCAAAGCGGAGCCTTTGGACTTCCTCAAAGTAGAAGTCAACCAGGAAGATCTTGGAGAAGACCGGGTTGATGCTGCTTCGGATCACCTCTGTACGGTCCACCTGCACACAGAGACAGTCACACACACACACACTAAGCTGAATTGTGTATAATGTATATAGTGAGTGTTATACTGTAAAGAAAACTTTACTTTCGATCTTTTTATACTTGTATTAATCAAATTATACAGTACATACATGGCTCTTTATGCAAAAATGAACCCCAAACCTTATTTATGCTTTCACAAATGGACAGGCAATACTTCAAGAAAAGCCGGCTTTGGGGAGATACACCCTGATATAGCATTTCAACAGTGTAGTAATTACTGCAAATAGCTTTCATACATACACTGTTTACAGCAATCAGCATTACAAGTGGCACACACAAGAAATCAGTCAAACATTTTTCAGCACAGTAAATAAACTAGCCAATCGTTTCATGAGCAACCCATGAGCACACCATTGTGTAAATGCTAAGCAAGACATGAATATAATATACACAGAACAAAATAATATACAGATACGGGTATGCACAGAAACAGAGAAAAATGAATCTCTCTCTCTCTCTCTCTCTCTCTCTCTCTCGTACACACAATTAATTCAATTACAGTAATCACTGTGATGGTAAATGAGAGGTTGCTCAAATGCTATAAAAGAAAAATTACCACAAATACTACCCCCACCTACACACACACAGACATATACCAGCCCAATGCTACAAAAAGCATAATCTCCATGGGTAGAATCTGCTGATCTACTTTCTGAGAAGATGCACTCTGGAGACTCTGTGATGTGTGTATATCTGACAGCCTTTTGCATGTGTATATACACACCTGTATGGGCGCGTCCACCAGTGTGCACGTGTAGTATGCTACATATTTAAATGGAAGACAATGCCTTACATTAGATAGGAGAAAGAACGGGAAAAGAACGGTCCTCGGGAATCTTTAGTTCTTAGTGATTACAAGTGTGTCGCTAGTGATAAACCAGCCTGATGCATTTTAAAAAGGGAGCACGTCAATACCCCAGAGTTAAATATAATGAATCAATTTGAGCCTATTCTAGGCCATTGCTAACTGACACATTTTTGGGAAATTAGGCCCTGTGCTCATATTATTTTGATGTCAAAATGACGTGAAGGGCAAAGTGACCATGAGAGAGACTTGTCTGTTGCCTCCAGATGGAATTTGGATGAGGACAGGATACACGACAGCAGCTAGGTCTCCCTAATTTATGATTTTGGTGGCATTTAGCATCTAGCCCGCCATTTTGTATATAAGGGTTAGCAACGATCAGTTGGCCTAATGCATAAGAACTCTTATTCAGTCTGTTAAATTTGGCTAAGCATGTAAATATCCTGCTTAATTCAGTTTGATGGAGTTGGCAATTTTATAGGTGGATGTTGAATTTAGCACTAGCTCTAACAGACCCTGAAAATAAGAATCCAAATCCCATTGTTTAATTAATTAATTAAAAACACTGAATATCAGTCATAGCAACATGAAAATATAGTGTAACAATACACAATATACTATGATTTCCGCGGGAATACTAGATTATTTAAACAACGTTTCAATCAATAGGATCTTCGTCAATACTGTAGATCCTATTGAGGTTGTTGCTTATTTAATAAAAGAGTTTCAGGGCATTACATTGTGTGCAGGCTTTTTCTCTTCTTCTGTAAGCTGCCTCAGCCCAACACCTAAAGTATTCCAATGTCTATTTGCAACATACTACATAATACGCCATCAACGGATTTACAACAACAACCATTTCTTTATTGATTGATAGATTTTTTGGCCAATTACCTCAAACCACTGGCCGTGGGACTGCATCTTCAGGACAACACATGGGTCGGGCTTGGAGAGGGCGTCACGGTCCGAGATGCCTCGGCAGGCCACTCTCAGCTCCACCTTGGTCAGGCAGGGCGAGCTTATGAAGCCCAGCGTGGCCTCTGCAGACTCGTAGATGTTACTCATGCTGAACACACACACACACTGCAGGGAGAGACAGGCAGAGAGATTGGAAAAGTCCGGTTCGTTTAGGAGTGATATCCACCTTATTCTCCGTCGAACACAACTGCAGTCTCCTGTGTGTTAGGGATCTCCGGCCGTAACTCGTTTAAGGATTAATGCTGTGAAATATTCCCTCCTCACACTCATTAATTTTTCACGACTGCGTAGCGACTTGCTGTTTGTGTGTATTATATGTTATAATTAATAATATATCCCATTCATTCATAAATATCTAGGACCGGAAGTTCTTACAGCAATTCCTAATTTAAAAACAAAGTGATTATAAACAGATAGAAAAATGGACAGATACCCTCCCAGATAGATAGATAGATATAAAATATAATTCTATTATTGTATCAGTACTATGAATGGTGGTGTAAATGGTGTGTATAGTTTTCTCAGTTGTTAGCGGGATCTCAGTGGCACTGCAGTTCATTTGAACTGTACATTGTTGGAACTTAAGCAGATGCGATGGCCCTGACTAAGCATTCAGCAACTGTTCAAGGTCAGAGTTCTGAAGCCACACATCGTATCACACATGCATAGACGCACATAAGCACGTGCTATACACACGCACAGAAAAGACAGAGACGTGCCATTGGATGCCCATATGCATACACGCACAGGTGACCACAAACAAACCCATATAAACAGAGGTATAACAGAGACACACACACACATTCCTATAAATACACATTGCCTGTGGAACCAGAAAAAATGTCTTCTCAGGTTTCTGTTCTCTAAAAGTATTACTTCCCATACTGTAATTGTTGGTAAGGGCAGCATTTTCCATTCAATTCTCGCGAAATCGGTTGCGATAACATTCTAAACAGCTTCAGCAAATAGAAACAGACCAAAACAACATAGCAACAACATAGCAAACAGCAACCCCAATTATTTGCTTCTTTCTCGTCTTTCTTGTAAACGGACTATACTTCAAACCCCGTGTCCTCTTGAAGCTGCAGCAACCGACTGACACTTACATCGAAACGAGCAATATTATTATAAGGCAAACTCTGCATCACATGCATAATTCATCTCTCAAGTGTGCAAATATCGTTTTCTTAGCCAGAGCTAAAGGTAGTCTCAGGTCCAGAGGATTACCTCTGGCCTGGTGTGTAGGATGGCAAAAAAATTAATATTAATGGGGTGGACTAGTGTTGTCCTTGGGGATCCGAGCTCTAGGAACTAGGTCTGAATCTGACCTAAATGTCTTTCTCCCTCTCTCTCACACACATCTCCCTTTGCCTCTTTCTGTTGCCCCCACCCCACCCCACCCCATTCTCTCACTTTCTATCTCTTCCCCCCCATCTGTATCTTTTATAATTCATGTTCCATGCGTGTGCTGGCCGGTGATTATTTTTAGCTAAAGTGATGCAGCTGTGTACAGGCAAGATTAAGGAGCCCAGGGCCACAGGCCAGGTGTGTGACACACAGCAGGCTTGTGTGGAGGTGGCGGTGTGTAGACGAACTTCCGCGTGGGCACCGGGTGTCTGTAGCCTCGCTCCCCTCGGTGTTCCGTGGCTGTTTGGCTTCACGTATGCAGTGTTTCTTCAGTTAGTTTTATGTGTGTGTGTGTGTGTGTGTGTGTGTGTGTGTGTGTGTGTGTGTGTGTGTGTGTGTGTGTGTGTGTGTGTGTGGGAAGCAGCAAATGGCTGTCTGTTCCGGTTGACGGCGGATGATACTGATAGTGTCTGAGGACATTTGCTTCGGGAAGCACACAATCAGTACACAACTCAGATTGACATTTCTAAAACCGTAATATTAAAGCACATGAGACACTTTGCATGTAATTAAAGTCCCTTTGCAATCGGTTTGGGAAAGTACATTAGCTAACAACTAGGATATTGTGAAATTGCAACCTAGTCTGAATCTGCGGTAAAATACATAATTCAATACAAGACAACACAACATGTGTCCCTTTATTGGACTGTAGCACTGAACAGATACACCACCACCACAAGCAGAAGCATACAAGTTACACAACAAGAGCTTTGACCCAAAACATTCAGCATGGTCGTGCGCACTTCGAAATTTGTGCGCAAATCACTATAATGACGATTGCCAAAGTGCCGTTGGTTAACCGCCGGGGAGTCTAAAATGGTTTTAAATGATTCTGAGGCTGTTTACTGTCAGCTGTTACCCTCATCAATTCTTGCTCCACTCTCAGATGCCACCATAACCCTTGACATTAACTGTCTGTGTTGTGTGTGTGTTGTGTGTGATACATGTTTGTGTGCAAGCTTGTGTCGAGTGCGCCTATGTGGAGTGAAGCTAGCTGTGACAAACATGTCATTAGAACGGGAGGGACTGTGACGCACATACTGTGTTGATTATCAGATAAACAGGTAAATCTTTGGGACACACACACGCACAAAGACATAATATAAGGGAATATGGTTATGTCATTTTAGGTTATGGTTATAAGGTTGTGTTACGCTGTGTCATCGCTATGGAATACTAACATGACACGTGAATGATAAGATGTTAAAATGAAAGAGGGGATGGGAGCATCAGGAGTCACAAACAGGGCTGGTGTGGCTAACTCACAAGATTATTAGATCTGACAAAGAAAAGGAACAGGGTGGGGGGGGGGCAGGAAATGTGAGGGAGGGTGAGAGAAAAAGGCTGAGAAATGGAGAGTGTTGCAGGATCTAGACTTTTAACACCCTTCTCATCGCATATGATGGGCCAGACAGAATGTTTAGTTCCTATGCATTCGCTTTACTTCCTTGTGATTCCTGCGTACTAAACAGAAGACTTCCCTTCATGTTATGTGCTGACCTATTAAAAGCACATGCTTTCTAAGAATAATACAGTGTTTTCCAACATAGGGAACATAGATTTCCTCGCTCCAATAGGCTTAGGATCGGGGATATATTAAGAAGCATATTACTATAGCCTAAGACTTTTGATGAATTATAATAGTCATCTTTCCATAATAAACACATTAGTCACATATGCCATAAATATAAATATATATGTATAAAGCTATAAAATAAACATATAAAAACACCAACATATAAAGCTATTGGAGATCTTTACGTCCAAAAAATCTTGAACCACCAAAAATGTTTTTATATAGGCCTATATAAGCCTAAGTAAGTTATGCATTCCGGTTATAAGATAGATATAGGCCTACAGATAGACTGTATGATTGAATTCAGTCATAAGCCGGGCAGGTGTGCAGCAGCCTGCTATAGGCTACCTCTCCCGCAGTCAGAAACTCACCTCAACGACCAGGAGAACAAGATATGATCGGAGCGGAGTCGGGGAACTTCACTGGCGTGGACTTGAGAATTACGGATGTTTCCCCGTCCCTGGACCCATCTCCCTCTCTCACTCTCTTTGTCGGTCTTTCTTGGTCCCTTTACTGCAGAGCTCGGCTGTCTTTCGTTGACAGCAACGGAACTGAGTCCAAACGAATTCTTATCCGCTCAGGCGGCCACACTAAGAATGCGGTGCGTGCTGCTGGCTTTCCTCTGGGTGAAAGATGGAGAGGAGGAGGATGGTGCGCCAGTTAACTGGAGTTTGTAATCCGCTTGCTCCATCGGGGGGCCGTAGGGAGCGCACCGTAGCTACTCGGGGACCAGTGAATACAAAATATTGTGTAATTGCGACATCTCGTGGTTGGATTGATGAACAACAACATATTCTATGTGGGTGCAATTTCTAGGTTCGGTGACATTTAGTTCTTATCTTGCCTACGTATTGTCTCTATAGGCTTGCACAGACCTGCCCCCCTCTTACCAATGCTTTGATTTATGACGCAATGGATTTAACGGGATATTCGGTCTGAAACGGATTTGTTCTTGTCATCTTAAAGCCATTAGGCCTATGCTATATCTGGTTATAACTATTGGCATAATATGACATATTTAGCTAATCTGCATTCCCACCATTAAAGGGGCAGCGGCCTTTATCAATGTCTTCCATTAACTTAATCATACATCCTGTAGGATAACTTTGCTCTCATTCGATTCTACACTGTTTGGTTAATTGCACAGCCTACTCAGCCCTTGTCAGTCTATTGACTATAAATGTATGGTGAGATAATTTGTTTGTCTGGGGCAGCGACTCACGCATTGTGCCGGTGTCGTGCCATATGTATACCCTTGCCGAAACTGTTAATTTGTCTACTGCTTACTACTTTACCTTTGCATTATTAATGCGAACTGATTTTGGCTCATTGAAAAAGAATTGTACTGTGGGAAAATAAAATGTAATGTAAAATGAATTAGCATAATGCTAGCTAATATATTTAGCATAATGCCCTAAGCTGCGTTCAGCCAAAGAAAATAGCCTAGTGCAAATGTCACTAAAGGATAAAACACTAACATGTCAATACCATTATAGCAAAGTAGGTATGCGGACGAGTTTGTTGTTTGCGTCACTGTGTTAATATTATTATTACGGTAAAATGTAGGCAAAGCAATAATTTCGGCCGGGGATCTGTTTCGGCAGCACACCGGTGGACCACGCCCCATCACGTTGTGCACTATGCTAGAACTCACAGCTACATCCGGGCAATCAGGCGGTTTACAAGCCTGCGAAGATGGCGACTTCAGGGAGGAGTGCATTATTATCCTCCACCTTAACAGGACCTAAGAGTACACTGGAGAACTCTAACCCAGAGGACGACGATGGGCAGAACCTATGGTGGGGAGCTGTCGGTTTACTATGCTGTGGGTTTGGGGCATAGGAGTGTTTGTTGTGTAGAGGAGAGGATGGTTTGACAGCTAGCGGGCTAACGCCACTAGCATCAGCACCAGCCTGACTGGCCACTGATAGCCGCTGTGTGACAAAGCAGCACTATCATCTGTCAGTTTGTAGTGAATAAGAACGCCTCGGTCTCCCTCGATTTGCCAGTGTTTTAAAATGATCGCTTTGTTCGCAGGTCGACCATCCTAAGTGAAGTATCTACTCATTCGAGATCTAAGCTACCCTCTGGAAGAAATGTCCTTGTTATGGGTGGGTATCCTGTCTCTTTCTGCAGTATCCCGACTAGCCATCGCTGATCTCATTCCTTTTCACTGAGACTGGTCGATAGCTAGGCCGGTTAGCTAGTCACCTGAGATGATGCGGCACTTGTTGTCCAATCTGATTGGTAATGCGTTACCTAGCAGCAATGTAACAAGCTGGACTAGTGTGACAGGCGCATATTACGGGTGCTTCCATACTAAGTCTGCCCCGCGTTGTTATTAGAGAGGCGGCCCGCTTTGACACAGTGCAAGTCATTCTAGCAGTGATGATGCTAGTGCTAAATGCTGTGTGATGATGCTGAGGGGGGGCTTGTGGACGAACCAATAGATGGCTGAATGGCTTGCGACAATGTCAACTACATCCGCTGGTAACTGCATACCATGGGATAATCCCTTGCTACCGATCTCAGCTAATCAGCGTGGTTGTAAGCGAACTAGACTGGCTGACTCGCTGTCAGGCCATTCCTGCATGTCTGAAAGAGTAGTCGTCAAAATATCAGCGAGCTTTGCGTTGGGAATGCATTGTCTTCCTCTGTCAGTATAATTTTAACGAGGGAGGCAGTCCTAGAGTAGAGCTTGAAAGCCTTTCCTAAACAAACTATTCGTCTTAACTTTCTGCTGTTAGTATAATAGTGCCTGACTTATTGTTGTACGGATCATTTATTTTGTTACTTCATTGTTTTAATTTAATTGCGAAGTGACATTTGTAAAAGCTTTGTTTTATGCATGGTTACTCTCTAAAATATGAATTAAATTATTACTAAACCATTGAATTTTTGTGCCTGTTATGGTAAGAGTCATTATCAGCTTTGCCAGTATTAACCTGGTAGGTGCATTCTGGACTCTTGGCTGCGAAAATTAAGAGAAAACTTATGTTTTTTTGTTGTTGTTTTTTTAGTGAATCCGGAGTATGTACATTTTTATAATTTATTAGCCTGATGATTTGATCTTGATTTGGTCTATTACCTTGAATGCAGACTGCATTCGAATAGTGTTGTTTATTAATATTATGTTTCCTTCTGTAGGAGAGGTGGGTTCTGGAAAGACCACCCTGGTTGCTAAGCTACAAGGGGTTGAAGAGTATATGAAAGGCCGTGGCCTGGAATACCTTTACTTTAGTGTCCATGATGACGACATAGACGGTAAAAACTGGCTGCATGCATTTCCTAGACCTATAGATAGTTTTTAAAAATTCTGTTATTACTCTAATTACTTTTTGTTTAAGCGATTATGATAGTATAATAATGCAACTTTTTTCTATAACACCTTACAAAGTACTTTGACAGTCAAAACAAAGCAGAATACCAGTCCATTAAGAGGAATGGAGAGGAAAGAGGAATAATGTAATGATCAAACCAAAAAAATAGTAATAAGAATTCATAGAAATTAAAATAAATAAGGTAAAACTGATCAATTAGATAATAAAGTAAATAAGTAATGTATAACATAGATGACATCACATTAGTGTGTGTGTGTGTGTGTGTTGCAGACCAGACTAGGTGTAATGCCTGGGTGTTGGACGGGGACCTTTACCACAAGGGACTCCAGGGTGTAGCAGTGCCGGTCAACGTGCTAGACAACTCGTTGCTGCTGATTGCAGTGGACATGTCTCGGCCGTGGAATGCCCTGGACTCGCTCCAGAAGTGGGCTGCAGTCGCTAGGGAACACATCGACAAACTCCGGGTCGCCCCGGAAACTCTGCGGGAGCTGGAGCACAGAAGTGAGTCTCACACACACAGACTAGCAGCGCGAAAACACCTGAGATATACTGTATATCAATGGATACTGGGAGTCTGAAACTGTATTTTTTTTGTTAGAGAACATGAAGCTGAAACTTTCAGTTGAAACCAATAGTAGAGACATTGGTTTCAACTGCTCTTCGATTTGCATCTGTAGTCCTTGTGGTCGAATATATCGTCGCAAAAACATTGTTGTTTTGGTTTGGAACTTGGGACAGTGCGTGTTTCCTATCCCCAGTTGAGTGGGCTGAAGGCCTGGCGCTCCTCTCTACCCCTACCCTTTAAACCCCCCATCCACACACACACACCTTTGTACAGTTGTGTTTCAAAACATTTTATAACCTTTTTTATACATCCTCACTAAAGTATGTGATTGTTCATTGTGTGTATTGCGTGCACACGCACAGTGGTGAAGCAGTTCCAGGAGTACACCGAGCCTGGCAGTGGGGAGGACGGCACCCCCCAGAGGAGGAGTGAGGAGGAGGAAAATGTGCTTCTACCGCTCGGGGAAAACACACTCACACACAACCTGGGCATCCCCATGGTGGTCGTCTGCACTAAGGTACACACTCCTTACCTGCAGGGCCTTTACTGCTGTTTAAAACCTTTTATTGTTGATTATTTGGGGGGCAGAGGGGGTATTTACTTTGGAAGTATGGACGGTATGTAAGTGTTGTAGAACATCTGACTCCATATACTGTCCATATAGTCCATATACTGACTTATTTTTTCCCTACACTCTATTCACTTCCTTTGCTTCCCAAACAGAAACTCAAAACATAATTGTAACTGAAATCTACCACCAGGTTGAATAGCAACCAAGGAGTGGTCATTTTGAACATTACATTCATTTCTGAATGAGAAATTAGATCCGGTCCAACCTATCCAACTGCCAGTAGGAAACAATACTAATATAATGTACATAGAGCACTCCAATGTTCTAAAAGACTTTTCATATTATCTAGAAAAGAAATGGGTGATTTGTAAATGCCCGTTAACTCAAGCGCATTGTCCTTCTACTTCCTGTCTGTGTCGTCAGTGCGATGCCATCAGCACACTGGAAAAGGAGCACGACTACAGAGATGAACACCTGGACTTCATCCAGTCTCACATCAGGCGCTTCTGTCTACAGTGTATCCTTCACTGATGCGACACTTGGCTTTCAAATTCCTCCATTTCCTTCCTGCTTGTCTCAGTAAAGAAGAGCAGCATATCATCGCATTCTTAGCTGTTCTTTTGTGTCTGAACAAAATGTGGGGAGGTTCTCCAGTCCACCCACTCTTGGATAGTGTACGGATATGTAAGGCTGGCTCTTGTACACGTGAGAATTTAGGTGCCCCTGCATTGCGTCAGTAGGTGCGAGTTGACAGTTGATTTCCCAAATTTGGGTTTGGCTTCCCTAATTTACACATGGGTCATTAGCAGATGCTTGTATCCAAAGCCACTCTGTTGTGCAGTTACGTATGGCAAGTATGACATGACATGACATGACCGTGACATGTGATCCTGTCCTTGACATCCGTTGTCAGACGGCGCGTCCCTGCTATACACGTCGGTGAAGGAGATGAAAAACCTAGACATACTCTACAAATACTTGGTCCACAGGCTCTACAGCTTCCCCTTCCATTGCCCCGCACAGGTGGTCGAGAGAGACGCCGTCTTCATGTAAGCCTGCCGCGCTTCTGTGTGCACGGGAATTGGAGAGAGTGTGTAGCGATGTCTTAAATGGTTAACGTGCGAGCCTCCCTTTCTCCGCCAGTCCCTCAGGGTGGGACAATGAAAAGAAGATCGCCATTCTCCACGAGAACTTCCAGACCATCAAAGCAGATGACAATTTCGAGGACGTAATAGTCAAGCCGCCGGTCAGAAAGGTGAGGACTGTCATTGCCCTCTACATTATGCATACCAGCTGTTATTTCCCAGGTGTTGAGTGAGTGTGTTTTTTTACCCCCCCGTCCCCCAGTTTGTCCATGAGAAGGAGATCCAAGCGGAGGATGACCAGGTGTTTTTGGTCAAGCTGCAGGTGAGAGAGAACATATAAAAACACAATTTTGACATTTTGATGCTTGTGTGCAATACTCCTGTTTCTTTAATTGTGTGTGTGTGTGTGTGTGCACGCGCGCGTGCTTATCTTATTCCAGTCGTTGCTATCCAAACAGCCTGCTGTGACAGCAGGGCGACCGGTGGTGAGTATTCTCTGCCCTTCCACAGTTCATAACACTGAGAGAACCCCCCCCCCCCCCCCCCCCCCACCCCCCACACCCCCCCCCCCAAACCCCCGGGTGGGGGGGGTTGAAAAAACACCGCGTTGTGGGGGGTG
>JAOEHI010041309.1:0-21869 GCA_025447815.1 Percopsis transmontana
AGTATTACCATGTTGAGTGTTTTTAAATCGCAGTTGAAAACACATCTATTTAGACAAGCTTTTAACACGTAGCCTCCAACTTTACTCGATTGCTATTTTTATGTACACTTGCGTTTTTATGTACTGTTGTTTATTGATGTTTTTACTGGAAAGCGCCTTGTACACCTTTTGGCTGTTGTAAGGCGCTCTATGAATAAAATTTGATTGATTGATTGATTAAGGCAGTTAAGTAATATGATGATCTGTTGAGCACAAATTAGGGGAAGAATTAGGTGAATTTCAGCACTCTACCTTGAATTATAGGTTAAATATTGCATTTAATATCCATAAATATGGTAAAAATGGGCATTTCCCATTACAAGACAATGGGGGTCATTTTGACCCATGTCATTCAGCAGTCAGGTGAGGGATATCTGCTGTCTGAGTTTCAAATCAAAACATTTTTTTGTTACGCTGGTTTCATCCACAAGGCCAATTCCAGTCACAAATCAATCAATGTGCCTGTCGTACTGCCAGAATGCAGTAGCGAGGGATAAGAGGCTAGGAGACAACAAGAGCAGCCATGACAAAAAACAGCATGAGCTGCAAGCCAAACAATCTATACACATTACAGGCTGACTGATTGAACCCACAGACACACCTCTATATAGGTTTGAAATGTGATAAAAACATTGCTTTGCCAGGCCTTAGGACTTTCCTTACATTTTCTACATTAAGTCATGTGTGGGGCTACAATGTGTGCAATGTCACCTGTGTCATCCATTTATTCTCTACTGTCTCTGTACGCATGCAGACAAGCCTTTAGATGGGTTTCTGTCACGATGCGGGTGTGTGAGTGCAAGTGCAGGAGAAACTAAACCAAACGTGAGAGTCCAAAGACGTTTCCAACGTTCGTTTCCAACGTTCGTTTCCAACGTTCGTTTCCAACGTTCGTTTCCAACGTTCGTTTAATATTCCACTGGGCAATTCCAAACAGTTCCACAGCGAAGAAAACAGACAGCAACGTGATTCAGAATTAACATTTACTGACAACTCCTCATCACCCACTCCCCGGCTTTATAGAGCAGGGGAATGCGTTAATGAGGAGATGTGGATCAGGTGTGCGTGCTCAGGGTGCCCTAGGTGAATGGACGGCCGCAGACCGTTGGTTAATACGCCGGCGAGCTAGAGCGGGAGGGGCCGGGCACTCCCGTTGTTACAGTTTCTGAGAGTGAATAGCAGCTGAGTGCTCAGATTAAAGCTCTGAATCTACAATGCAGGATCCTCAGCCAAAGACATTTATGTGTTTGGCTGTTGAAGGGGAATCGATTACTTTATGTGCATCAGTCAGGAATGACGAGTTATAAAAATGCATCGGTAATAAACTATAAGATGCCATGCACATTCATAAGATGTAAATTCAAAGGAATTTTCAGTTTTGAAATATTATTGTCCAATTCCCAAAGGAAGTAGTCTAATATTTGAAGGGAAGTAATATTGGGAAGGGCAAGGCAAGAAAAATATTCTATACTAACAGGTCTCTTGTTCATTTCAAATGAGCTGCTGTCAGTTCCATTTTTAATTGAAAAACTGTAAGGGATTGGGAATACCCTATATGTTATTAAATAAATTTAAAGTGTTTCGATTTTACCTTTTCAGAGCACCACCCAAGGTTTATTGTTCTGGGAGATTAATAATGAATTATTAATAACTAATATTTCATACTTGATCTGATCAATATTTGGGATCAATCAATAATCAAAAGTTTGGAATTCTTGTCACATAGGATTGATTGTGTTCTGTGATACACAAACAGCAGAGTAGATTACTTTAAATTCAAACATGAATTTATTTAATAAAATCAGTGAAGATTACATAAAGTCAAAAAGATTATATAGGCATATTGACAACACAACTTCATGTGAACCATAAACAGTTGCAAACACAGTATCCAGGCTTTAATTACCTGGAATTTAATCAATAAAATCAACCGTATTGCTGCGTTCCAATAAACCAGCAATCTCTAGAGAATAACAGTGTTGCACATGGAATTATCAAACCTGATCCGAGCATACTCGAACTCAAACTCGAACAGTTCTATGTGTTGGCAATGTAAAAAGGTAGGGCCTAACATACGATTACCCAAATGTACAGCTTGGCACCAAACCATTAATTCGTTGATCATTTATTAACAAAGTTAACATTTCCGTTAACAATTTAACTTTAAAATTTACTTTGACAATCTTTACCTAAGTAACTTTCGTTAAATTTACGTCCGCCAACTCAAGTCCGTTAAACAAAAAAAACGGAACAAGACCAAATCCAATGCTTTTGCTGAATACATAGATATTTGTTTTCTTTTTAAGATTCCTGCACACTATCTCAAGGCACCATATGACGGTCAACAGTGAAAAAAAGAAAACTTTCCAGCTTTCCGGACAGCATGATGCAGTGACAGCTGACAGCATCACACACTGCACTGATCCGAGTTCAGTAGCAGATGCGTCATTCAGCATCCCTATTCGTTTTCAACGTTAAGGCTGTCACTGTCCAGAGATCAGTGGGGAACCTTCACTCTGTCACCTCAATACGTCATTCACATGAGCACGCCTTGCGAGCAGCTACCTGATGGCCGTATGTTTTTCCAGGCTAAAATTAGTAAACTGAATTAGTAAGTTAGTTAGCTAGTTTAGTCAGTCAGTTAGGACATTTTATTATGGATGTCCAGCACATCATTGATATGTTTGCCTCCAACCACAACCTGTGGATTGTGCTCCTTTGAAGTCTTCAACAGAGAGTTTGAATATATTTGTATTATTTTATAGATACTGTGCTGATTTTGTCATGTTTTGTGTGTTGTCGGTTTAATGCTCTCTCTCTCACTGTGGTCTCGGTAGCATAATTAGTATATTTGATCTGCTGCGGATATGTTTTTGACTCTTAATTAAACTTTTGTGGTCTGGGTCCATTTTAGGACAACTAAGGAAAATGTGCAGTGTTTTTTTTTGGTATTCTGTATGTCAAGTTTGACTAGGCCCACGCTGGTCGTATATTTGTCTAATCCCTTACTATGAAGTATTTTCACTCTGATCCACCTGTTGTACTCTGTTAACTAAGCTCTCTCTCTCTCTCTCTCTCTCTCTCTCTCTCTCTCTCTCTCCTCTGTGTGTGTAACATGTAATGTACAATGCGTGGGCTTTGTAGCGGACACCGTGAACCAGTTGAAAAAGAATGGTGTTGTCTGAGTAGCGGCCGTCCACATCTGTTCTGCTCTTGATGTAATTGTGTGTGGGAAAAATGCAACCAACATTTTTAGTCATAATTTCTTCAATCCATAGACATCAAACATGGCTAGTCTATCATCAATATTTCTGCATATGTAAATTATTTTCTGTTAATCATACTTTTCCGGTGAAGAGGGAAAACCTCACGCAATGTCTTGTGTTCCAGTTAATTGACAGTGTTGTGCATTATCACATTTCATTACATTCATTCCCATAGCTGAGGAAATATGTTTGTTTAGCCAAAAGAGTCTTAGTATCACTCCTGTTGGTAGGAGAGAGGCGGAGGGAAGAACTCCTCCCAGCTTAGCTCACCGGGTAAAAGTGAGAGGTCACAGATATCCAGAAGCGCCTGTTTCCAGTGTCTCCACCGAGTTGGTTTTAGATAAAGTGTCCACATTGCTTTGTTGTTGTTGTTACTTCGGTTAGGGGTTGGACTATGACATTGGGTCAAAACTCCATATTGGGAAGTTACTGGAGTTGGGAGTCAATTGTATTGTCTTTTACTGTTAAGTAAATTAGTGAACGTGAAATATCGCTTCAGAGTATCCAGAAAATTACCTGACACCGTCGTGATGATGGCTAACGATGCCTATAACGAAAACATAATGTTAACAATATTGGTTAGCCTCACCGTAGTTTAGCCAAAAAATAATAATCTGCCGCCAACACTGATCACAGGGTTATTGAAATTAACGTTAATGCTTATCGTTATCTTCTGCTACACTGTTAACAATTTAATGGATTACTGGAGACAGATATTTAAATGTCAATTGGATACTGAGTTCTAACAAAACAGATCTCTTATGATCTTCCAAAATGGTGACTATATATTTACAGAAACTAAACTCAAAATGTATTTGTCCTAACATTATGGAAGAACAGACTCCACGGACACTATAGTTGTAGAAGTTTCCAAATGCTGAAATCGTTTAGAAGGACGTTAGACACCTTCATGTAGTTACAACAATAACACCAGTTGGAAAAAAAAGATCACCAAACTTCTTTTTTCCTTTTTTTTTTTTTTACACTAAAACTGGAAACAGATTGAAGGTCTTATGCCAGGTATAAAACCCAAAGCAATAAACAGTATATCTCCTAGAAATGTCTCAGGAGCCCAACGCACATTGAATTCCTCAAATCATCCCCTCTCCCATGTCTAATAAATTAAAGAATAAGCGAAGGGGTTAGGGAAGTCAGATCTGCGAGTGCATTAGATTTGATTATTGCCTGTGCCTTCCGCCATCGTATTATTGCCTCTGGATCCCGGGAGAAAACTTCCACGCTCCAGAGGTGGAGCGGAGAAGCTCACGCCGGTGAAACCGGGGAGCCAAGAGGAAGCTATACAGTACAGGAGTATACGGGGGCAGTGCAAAGGCCGAGGTGTGTGTTGAAGGTACAGGGGCTGAGCCTTAATAAGAACGTTGTGAATATTGTAATATATTTTAATAGGAATATATGGAGTAATGTATACTGAAATGCATAAACCAAGTAACCATGATGATATGATGTTGTCATTAATCTAGAAGAATGTTGTTTGCGTGTTTAACCGGTGCAACTGTTGACAAAATGTACTGATTGTAAGTCGCTTTGGTTCCAGTAAAAGCGTCCGCTAAATGCTGTAAATGTAAATGTAAAGATAGAGAGATGTATGATGGTCGATTTAGAGAGCGAGACTGAGCAAGACAAATGGGGTGAGAGGAGGTGGGGAAAAAAAATTCGAGCTAGCGTGAGAAACTGAGTTAAGAAAGAATAGCATACGGAAATAAAGAAAGTAATATGACGATAGTGAGAGATAACGCAAGGGTTTTTAATATCGACGACTGGGGGGGGGGGATAATGCACCACAGCTATTTTTCACCGGCGAGCGAGATCCTCATCACCATGAATTTGATAAAATAGCAGAGTGTGAATTCCAATCGATCATAATGTGATGTGTTGGGCAATCCATCATGGCATTGGTCTATTAGTCGTCGTAGCAACACGAGGCAGTGCTCGGCTGCTTGCTGCTGCTCTGGGGGGGCCTTCGGAGACATCCAGGGCCCTTCGAGTCTAAGTGTCTGATGAGGTGATAGGGGCCTCCTTAACCATATCAAGATTGATTGTGTCAGCGATCCTTTTCGTCATGCCCGTAATCAGTGCCACTTTAATACCATACGGTAAGCATTGTCAATACTCGCCTGCAGAACTCATAGCCAATTGCAGTTATGCTATTCATGTCAGGTATGCTATACCCTGCCTAAGCACTTAAGTGGGAGAATTAGTCTCCTGAAATGAAATCAGGGTCTTAGATGGAACGTAACCTTACCTGTGGACATGCCACACTGCCTAACGTTACAGGCAGAAATATTTCTTTGGTGTTTAGGCTAGTGTGCATTTAAAGGAATAGTTCACCTAGACAGTCTGAATAAAATGTGTGTGTATCATGCACAGTAGATATCAAACTCGTAATCACTGTTAGGCATGATGCATTGTGTGTGTGTGTGAGTATAAGGTGTGTTTTTAGTAAAAGGCATTTTTTGTCATTTAAAGGTTGCAGCCCAGGAGAGAATGTTGGTGGCTGGGGCCGAACATATATTTAGATGTGGCACAGCCCTGATAGGGCCCATACAGCTCAACCGTTACAACTGTGATGATTGACACTTTTTACAGCTTCTTAAAAGGAGCAGCCCACAATGCACAAGAATCTTATTGAATCTGGGAACACTATTGGCTATTGTAGATAGTCAATCTCCTCGACATGGCTGTTCCTATCTTCCTGTATGAAATGGAAATACACGTGGTATCCAATAGAATTTTATGTGGGCTTTCAAAAGAAAGCTTATATGGGCTCTATGATGTTCTTGGAGTGAAAGAAAATATGAAAGCACTGTTTCGGTACAGCGCCTACATCGTGTTAGATTGTATTAATATTGTTTTTATTTAGTTAGCTCTCACCTAACCTCTCCTGCTAGCGACAACCTTTCCACTAGGAAGCCAGCCAAGCGCTACGCACCGTAAGAAATCATCTGTGGATTCAACATTTGATGCTGTGTCAAATAGCCTATGGTTCAAGTTAAGTTTTCCCACTGTGTACATTTTACTATGACTATGGCAAATAGACATGTCAATAACAAATACATTATTTGGCTTTCATTCTAATTATTTCCAGGCAATTATGAATATATTTTAATATATATTTTGGTATATTTAGGTTTGCCTAATAACAAAATACGAGATCAATGCCGCATGTTGTTCCTCGCTAAATCTGTTCCAAAATAATAAATAAATAAATAATCATAACCTTAAACCCTCGTTTCTGAATACAAAATTCTATTACCAGTGAAAACAGAAATGAGGCTGGTAAAAAGGGGCCAGCCTATATTAGCAACAACGCCTTCACTAGAGCAAACCACAAACAAAGTGTGTGTTTAAGGAATGACACACTCTTTTGCAGTCCAAATGGATTAAGGGAAGGCATTAGTGTCTCGTCTAAATGTGAGAGCGTAAACACACACACACACAAACATAATATACACAGAGACAAACAGAGGAGAATAAAATTATTTGAAATAGAATTATTTCTGGTCCATTGCACTAAGTAAAAATCAATTCCCCATTATAGAAATAGGATACAGAAAGGAATTAAAACTTAATGAGGTTTTCCGGGTAAAGTCCACCCACTTTAAACCATGCACTTGGCAGAGCTGCAGGGCTGTGTGTTGGAGTCTGTGAAATTAGTTGTGTGTGTATTTTTGGTTAGTGTGTGCTTTTATATTTGTTGCATTTGTGTGTGTGTGTGTGTGTTTGTGTGTACATATGCATGAAAGCATGTGTGTGTATTTTTGCATGCACATAACACGTGCATCCCTCATTCCCAGATGACAATGAGGTGTATACATGTATCCACCCCCCACCTCCTTTTTTGTTTCTCTTTGCAGGTACTCAAGCTACACCCACACCATATCTCTCTCGTTTGGCAGTATTGAGCTCCAGTTCATCCACAGTGACAAAAGACAAAGGTTTTCATCTGACAGGCAATTAGATGGCTGTGATCTGGAGGTCTCCACCGTGGTTCTCTGCCCGACTTGCCATGCCTGTGTGTCCCCACAACAACACTGTCTAGTTAGCCAACTACAAGCTGTATAACAACATTTGTTGGTTCTTTCGTTTTATTTGTGATGTGATTCTTACAGTATCAATACTGTCCATTCATGAAAGCCTTTCTATTTGCACCATTGATTTTTAGAATCTAGTGTCTAGGTACAACAGACAAAACTAAGTAGATTATACGCATTCCCATTGGCCCACATGCTACACACATGTTGCATCACACATCAGACAATTTGGTTTGGAAGTTTTCACTTGCCAATTATTTACTGTAGGTGGTGCCTAAATACTATATTAAATTTCTTTCGAACTTTGTTAAGAAGCATATCCTGTTATGAGAATGTTACACTTTTGCTATCCCAGACAAGATACATAAAAAAATTGATATCCTTACCATAACCTTTGAAAGGCAACCTATACAGTACGTATAAATAGTGCTTACCGTGTGTAGAAAAGAGGAATATACATTTACAAACAAGTAAGCATTTGTCACAACTGTGCACTGGGAAGCAATGAACCAGCAATGAATCAAGATGGCAGATACATGATTTGTTGATATTACCTTAGCTTAAATCACAAGCATCCCGACACAGCTGTAGCAAGAGCAACAGTCGTGATAGGAAGGTTCCTGATGTGAATTTGTGTAACTATATGAATGTTTGCAGTCAACATTAGGCTACCATCTTTGAATATTCACAGAATGTTTTTTTTAAATGTCACAAACTGACTAAACTACACAAGTGGGACAGGACAAATTAAAAAGGCAATGGGCTGTTTTGGCACAAAGTTTCTTCTTAGTGTGCTAAAAACAACAGTTAATGGACTGTATACTGACGCCTGATGGTGTGGATGCAGAATAAAATAGCTTAATATAGCTCATTCAGTATCTATGAAACAATTTAAATCTCCATCTCCTGGGTGTACATGCTTTGGAATATTTAAGATGATATTCATTTTTATATTCACATCTTTTTTGTCATTTTGTTTCTAGAAAAACGTCTGACTTTTTTAAAGAACTTGCATTATTGATTGCAGCTATCTGTTACTATCTTTTACTACTTGGAGTGGTCCTCTGTTTAGAGTCTGTTACTACTTGGAGTTGTAAACATTTTATAGCTCACCTGTTAATGTGGCTTTTAATGAGAGAGATCGTCATCAGGCGCTTGTACAAGTGCTCTGGAAAGCATCTCTTTAAGCCAGTTAGTTCATGTCTTAATGAATCAGTTCATTATCTCTTGTTATGACACCACCGTGTCTGCTATCTTAATCCATCTCTGCCCGGTGGACAGCCCTGCTGTGCTCTGTGCTGTTGAACAAACCACTATGAAAACAAACAAAAAACAGGTCCAGGGCAGGTTGTGGGTTTGATCCCAACGTGTTCTTTTTTATAATCTCAGAGGTTAAAATAGGTGGTAAAAATTACTTTAGATTTACCACTACCGATGTAGGAATGGTACGCCAAGTACAGTAGATGTGGCCACAAACAAATTATTCAAGTGTCGCGAGGAGTTATGGATCTAGGCGTCAGAATATTCAACCCCCCAAAAATGTTGGAACGATGATAATGATAGATCGCGCTCATCTGGAGAGATAATCTATTCTTAATTACTATGAAATTGAATGTGTTTGGGAGCCATAGCACACTGGCCTGTGGCCTTTTTAAGATGCCATTAATGGAGGCAGACGGAAAGAAAATGAAAGGGTTTGTTTTGGCCTGGAAACAGGTTGACAGTCTTTCAAACATTGTTAGACGTGATGGGCCCTCATCCAGCGAGAGCAACCTCTGCCCTGAGCACACCAAATGGAAATGGAGGGGATGAGTTTTGTCCCCGCAGACAGCATCGCAGACAGCATCACAGGTGTTTACTCATAGATGCGTTTGGTTGGCGCGATCATTACTGTGGTAGTGTAGATCTAATTAGTGATGGGCAAAGCAGTGTACTAAATCATTCGAATCAGTTCATTAAAAAGATTCCTACAAAAGGTTTGTTCACCGAATCGTTCAGCGCTTGACCGGAGCTCCCGACTGCGTAGTCACTCACTGAACAGAAACACGGCCGAACTTTCAGTTCAGCTCCCTAACTAGTGAACTAAGAAGGGTCGTTCATTCGTTAGGGATAAGCCAGTGATCTGAGAATTTAGCTGGATAAAGATACCGTTTGCAAACTGAAAGCTACTATATGTTTTCACGACACCTAATTATTCAATAAAATATTTGGTACTCCTTCCTACTTCAAGACACGAGTGTGGAGGAGGCTTGAGCGACTCAGCGACTGGCTATCACTCAGGACATCGTTCCTTCGCAGTGGAAGGATCTGAGGAAGTCTGAGCCAGCTGTTCTTTTTCATATTACAGGTTTCACCATGCATTGTTGTTTAATCATTGCAGCTAAATGTTAGCAACCCGAATCAGCTGTGGCTTTTCTGTCTTGAACACACCCCATTCCTCCTGCATGCGAGTGCACCCTGCAAACGAATATCCCTTCGCTCAATTGAACTGATTGTTTCAGGAAATTATTCAGTTAAGCTCCTTCACCCAAATGAGTTGTTCTTTCAAACAAATCGTTCGCAAACGACAACACTAGATCTGATAAACTCTCTACTGGTTTGTGGGGGAAGCCTCCCTAAAACGTTGCTGTGGGCTTGGAAACTAAGTGTGATATTGAGAATTTACCTGAAAAAATGGTGCATAAGCGTTTTCACCTTCGTTTTGCCCCAACAATTAAAAGGTCTGTAAACTGTTAGCATGCGCGCATGTGCACCGGTATTTCTGCTTTGTATCTGGCGCGCGTCTGTGCATTCGCATATTCTTGCATGTGGCAATCGGTCTTGTGGTGGTGGGGAAAACAGTGGGCAGTATAGCCACAGGAGGCAGCAGTACTCAGGGTTTATTTCAAAAATGGTAAACAAAAGGCAAAAGGGTGTTGCTGTCGTGCCGGGAAGGTGGCAGCAGGTCAGTCCACTTCTGTGGCAGGAGTGACAAAGCAACAAAATCAGCAGGTGCGTTGTTACGCCCGGCCTAGGGGGAACCGAAGCGCAGCATAAAGACGACTCCTCACTATTTCCCCACTCCCGCGGCTGAGCAGTGCTACAACGGCTGCTGTCCAAATGAAGTCGATTTATTATAAAGAAGGGTAACAAAACGTCGGGGAGAGCATGGCCAAAAGAATAAAAACAACATACAGGACAACAAGAAAATACAAGAAAATGCAGGTAACTTATTTACCTTACTAACATAAACAGCAGAAACAGGTTATAACAAAAGGATCCGGCTTCTCACAACCAAAAACAAACCTCTTGGTTGTTTGCCTGATGCCTGCCAGCTTGGTTGATCAATCCCCCTCCTCAGCTGTGGGTGAAGTAACCAAGTCCTGCCAGAGCTCCTGGGTGTGGCGCTGATGGTCCTCTTCACAATAACCATTAAGGTTGTGTGCGTGCGTATACGTGTGCATGTGCATGCCCATTGCCATGTAAATGTGCACTTACTAAAAGCATGAAATAATTTGTGATCAACATCAAAGTGGCTCTTTATCTTCGTTATCTTTTGCCGACAGGCACCAAATTATACATTCATGCTTTCCTGTGCCAAACAGCAATTTTCTCATAGCTAAGCTACATAATATTTCCACTGAACTGAACAAAACAGTCTACTCATACGTTTTCTGTGTTTCATCGAGATTTTCATTCCATATGATAGGGATGTTAGAATAGTTACATGGATCACTAGGTACCCAGGTAGGTTTCAATCTACTGATGGCTCACACTGCAGTAGGGGGCGTGTACAAATTTTTGTGTTTTTTATTAAATGATCTGTGGCTCTATTTAGATCTGGTGGGGGCGGCTTATGCATTTTGAATGCTATTGGCTATTGTAAAAACAAGTCAATCCTCCTGATACAAATTTTTAGGGGGAAAGGGTCGAGTGATACGAGCCTACAAGCCTACGAGCCACCCACTCAGCACTAAGGTGTGGGATGGGAGGGTACTCTGTGTGTGTGTGTGTGTGTGTGTGTGGGGGGGGTCAAATGTGAATAAATCTCACAATGGAAAGGCCTGTCCTGGGCAGTGTGGTGGGGTGGGGTGGGGAGGACGTGTCCTATACACTGAACAGGGACACAGACTATATTATATCAATCATCAATGAACAGCAGTGGAACAAACATCCATACAGTAATATATGTTGCTGAGTTGAAAGTTTTAGTAAAACTAAAAGGAGAATATGTTGTTTCCATTCAGGTGTAAAGGCTAACATTGCTGCTGCTTTAAAAGTGCGAGAGAGAATGGGGTGGTGGAAGAGAATACCTTTTGACTGAGTAACTCAGTTGAATTCCCCACTAATGACCAAGTCAATAGCTCTCTTAAAAGTGTCTGACAAAGCTAATGAAGCCACAGTACACTACCTAACTGTCCTAATCCTGTCATTGAAAATCTATTGGCATTGAGCTATGTGCACTCACGACTATTTTTTTCTTCTTGTCTGAGTGTATGTCTGTCTCTCTTTCCCTCCTTTTTTTACTCATGTGATTATAGCATTTATTCCTCTCAAGAGTGACAGAGCCCACACCTCGGTACGAAGGCTTGAATCCGTGTTTATAGTCAGGGAGATAATCTCCCACTATACTAGGAATTTATGTGACAGATAACAGAATTTAATTAAATGTGGCTAAAAGTTTGTTTTCAGTTTTAGATTTCTAATGTTTTTCTGTCTATCTGACACTTACACATTATGGATTATCAGATAGGTTCGTTTTCTGGGTTTACTGATTCAATAATTTTAGGATATTTACAGTTGAAATTCCAAAGCACTGTCTTGACAATATCAAGATGTTTTTCCATTAGGATAAAGGGCAACATATTTTTGGCAATTCCTGATTGATGATATGGAATTTCAGAGAATCGGTTTGATTCTGAATAGAAGCATCATATCATAATTGTATTTTTCTTCTCTACAAATAAATATAGAATTTCCAGCATGAAATATATTGCAGTAGCGACTTCAGATTTTTTTTAAATATATACAGTATATATATATATATATATATATACTGTATATATATAAAAAAAAATCTCAGACTCAGAAATACATATATATGCACACAGTATATATAGTTTAGATGTATTTCTGAGTTACGAACAATGTATAAAGGATTTTGCTATGGGTCAAGTATACTTTCTAATGTTATTCTCCTCACAGTTTGTGCTCATTAGACTTAATGAAAGAGTAGTATTCCAAAATATATAATTTGTTGGGAGATTAGCGAGAACATTATCTTATCTTTTTGGGTTATCGGTTAGCAGTTGGAGAACCACTGTGTATGTAAACCTATACATTTATATGTATTTTTTTGTAGGTATTCAACGATGCAATGTTCTTATCATGTGGACTAATCCTTTCCCTCAGGGGTCAGGCATTGCCAAGCAGGTTGTCTTTCCATGGTGACCCCTGAGACGCCCTGACCAGCCACTGTTTCAAATCAGCTCTGTCTAATTAACACCTGCCCTCATTAGGCCTAGTCTGACCTTTCCCTTAAACCTATTCATCTTGTTAAAATTGTCTAAATGAAACAAACAATAAGCTAATGAAAACCAATGCACTACTACAAGAAGCATGGTATGAACTCCCATTAAACGCGGGAACACACACCTATTCATGTGTTCCCCTGCTGATTGTGTGTGCTGAGAGGGATATACAGTATGTGACTGTTTTTGTGATTGTCACATACTAAAAAGTCCAGTATTCATACACAAGGGGATTTTGAGAGCATAAACAGCCTATTGCTGCAATCATTGCTGCTTCACTACATTGTTCCTAGCATGTGTTTGTTGTTTAATACATCTCATAGATAACTAATTAATACACATTTCAACAATAAAGAGTATAAGAAGGCTTACTACAGAGGGAAAGTTTCCATTGCAGTCCAATTATAGCCAGTGTAAATACTAGCCAGCCAAAGCACACATTTAGACACTTTCTAACATAATAGAAATCTCACAAATCAATTTGGTGACTTGGCTTACAAAGAACAACAAAGTCTTTAGAAAACAAATAATTTCACTTTTCCCCTCGCAGCTAATATTTTCCTTGGCTGCATGAAAAAGCTGTGTAAATGCTAAATAGTAATGTGAAGCTAAACTCAGTGATTTGACTTCACTACAGCAAAATAAACACTGCCTGCAGTGACGAAATGCAGACTGCATTTGAACTGTGGGAAAGATGTCACACCCCTTATATTTGGGTCTAAAGTTTGACAATATTACATGTGTGAGGTGAAGTATTTGAATGGATAGATTATTTTCTGTTTCTCCACCTGGCAAGGATAACACTATTACTTGCTATTACTACACATATGTTGAAAAGAGGGCGTAATCTGCTCGTATGCTATGCTTTTTGCTAATGAATTTGAGAGTACTTTTCCAACATGCTATCGAGATTTAAGCCCAAGTAGACTTTGAAAGATCCACTAAGATGTTTTAGAACAAAAAAATGTAAATTAATGTAAATTGAATGAAATTAAATTGAAACTAAAATTGACTACATATTATTGTAAATAACTTTTAAACTGTAAGATGAAGATTAAAATCATTTCGTAGGTACATAATGACCAATTGTCTATATATCCTCACTGACCTCACCATGTTCATCTATAGGGTGTCAGTCTGTATAAAGTGGTGTTGCATGATTGACTAAAACTTCAATACACACAATTGTACAAAATTGAACCGTTTGTGAACTGTCTCTCATCTCATCTCTCATCGTCGTCCGCTTATCCGGAATCGGGTCGCAGGGGCAGCAGCTCCAGCAGAGGACCCCAAACTTCCCTTTCCCGAGCCACATTAACAAGCTCTGACTGGGGGATCCCGAGGCGTTCCCAGGCCAGGTTGGAGATATAGTCTCTCCACCTAGTCCTGGGTCTTCCCCGTTTGTGAACTGTGACACCCCTAATCCAGACCTCCACAGAGAATTTAAATTAATTTAACCTACCGTTGTATAATTTTTTTTTTTTTTTTTTTTTTTATAATTGTGATACCCTGATGTCAGTAATTAAATAAAAAATCTGGTCTCATGACAATAATATATATAGTCCAAGAAAAGGAAAACTTGCTTGTTGGACCTGGTGTAGCTTAACTGAAGAGAGAAAGCAAGTGAGCTATTTGGAAGATTGTGTGTGTGTGACTGTAGCAGCACCAGTGTGATTGGGATTTGAGATAGGGTGGGTAAGTGTGTGTGTTTGTTTGGGGGGGGGTGGGGGCTGATGGATGGATGGCAGTCTGACAGAAAACAGATGGTCTCTCTGATGGATTGCAGCAACATTAAACGTGCAGGAGAAACAGGCCACTCGGTCAAAATACAAGGGGCGCAATATAGGCTTCATTCAGCAAAGTTTCCTTTAACTTTCCTTAAGTTAATGCTACTATTTTTGCTAATTCCCAAAATCAATGTGGGGCTCACGCGTTTTGTTCCCACTTAAGAGTTTAATGATGAATCCCAGTCGTTCTTCATTTGGGTCGAACATAAATATGCGCTTTGTCTGGCTTTATAGGAGTGCCTGAGAGAAAATGCCACCTTATATGGAGTTAGAAGAAGGATTTAGGCTCTTTACAAATGGACGTCTTAACAAAAGGTTAATGGGAGGAAGGGAATTGTTCTCAAAAGTATCTACATTCACACATGTACATTTACTGAAAACTGCTCTCTCATGAGTAAACTCTTTCTTTTCTCTTCCCTTCTTGAAGGCAAGCTCGACTTCTAGGCTCCTGAAAATAATTACCTGAGCTCTAAAACCTGTTTGCTTGGGCCCCTGCCATCTGTTGACAGGCGCTACCATCCATACTGATCACCTGTCTCATAATCACCCTATACGTCAAAGTCCTCAATTCAAAACAGACCGACACACACACTATACACTCAACTATAGTATATGCACGTTTGTTACCACTTATCTGTGCAGGTTTCAGAGAACTCTGAAACCTTTAAGTACACCTACACAGAAAACCGCCCAGACTCAAACATGTATACATTTGTATTTCACAAATATTGCTTCTTGGGGCATTGGACTGTCAAATCTACATATTTATGGATCCTGACATTCTTCATGAGGGTAACTGTCTAGAGATGCTACTAAGCTACTTTCTGTGGTATACTGAAATATATAATATTTAATATAAAATAGGTTTTAAGGGTTTACAATGCAGCAAACAGCAGTGGTTGGTCCACCAGAGATGATCATAAGCCTCATTGGTCCATGTCATCTCCAAAAAATTGACACAGCCTTCCACTAGGAAATCGCAAGGCGTGCTGAAGCCGGTTCCATGCTGATGCCTCACCAGCAGGTGCTTGTATGCCGCTTTGAACTGCTTGGCATTAGAATTTTTCCCCCACATGCTATGTTGGCAGCAAAGAAGAGCTCCAGGTGATCTTGGCTAACTTGTAGGTCAACAGGTACCTGCAGGTACCTATGGACATACACACGTTCAAACATCTTAAGTCCAAGAAGTGTCTCATTTCATGACTCTCTGTGCCTGTGCTACCCAGTGAATTTCTGCTGTTTAGAACATGTGAGGAAGCATCAGTGGTTCTGAGAAATTCCAGTTTCTTCACAGCCTTTGAACTGTATCTAGAGGAGGTTCTTATCACAGTATTGTATAAGGCATCAGCCACTATAAATACCTGGGCAGCGAGATTCACCTTCTGCCTCCTGAACTGGATGTGAGCCATGAGCCACTTTGTTGGCCAAAGGGAGTCTCTCCCACTCCTGCCGGTTGTTCAGCTCCTCCATGTACTGTCACTCTATTTGCCCACCACCACCTGTTAGAAACAAACCACTATCACCCAATATATTGTGGAGCAGCTTCAGCAGGTGACACACGTCTAAAAACACATATAATTGTGCTGGATTAGGACGAGGACATTTTGTTCTTATATAGTCGACTATCAATTTTCCCCTGTGTTCTGAACATGGCAAAGTTGGTTTATGGCCATCAAATGTGAGACAATATTAACCCCAGTAGAATGGAGCCTTTGAAGATACTCATTCATCAGATTCTCTCCCTCTTCACCCCTCATCCCACAGATAAGGAAATATGCAACAGGGATCTTCCAGGACCAGTTAAGGGCAAATATCATGAAAACCATGGTATCCTTTTAGGAAGCTGTCGTTAATCTGCCCAGTGATATAGATTAAATTGTATCACCTGCATATTCAACATGCTCCGTTATTTGCATTGTATCCATCAGGGCACGTACTTTTTCATCCACATGTGCCTGCAGAGCTGTAACAAAGGCTTTGGTAAATCTGGGCTTGGCATCAACACTGCTGTAACATTTTCAGATGGTCTCACGGCGTGGCAATGCAAGATCACAACTTTCACAGACATACATGTGCATGTAGTGATCTCAGCACAGCCACACAGTTGATCCCATTTTTTTTAAATTTTAAGCTGTTCAATAACAGATGCCAAACTCTTGGTTTGAGTCATCACTTCCTTCCACTTCTTGCATGTGTCAAAGTTCCTTTGTGTGTGTTTTTTTTTCAGCATAGTAGCTTTGTTCTTCAGATGCTGAGATATTGGGTGACTAGTCATGCTGCATTTGACACATACTCTGTTTCACCAGGTGAGGTTTTCATCTCCAAGACTGACATGGTGCATGTCAACATCATTGCCACACACATTGCCACAAGAAAAGGGGGAAAATTGTCGACCTTCTCCTGAATATTTGTAATTTTACTCATTCTAAGCCGCTTTGGATAAAAGCACCTGCTAAATGATGTACAGTAATTGTAGTAACAATGTGGTTAAGGCTGGCTGTGTTGTCCTGTAGGCATACCTCTGTATTTAGAGTAATGTCATTATCAACTATCAATTTTAAAGTTTCCATGGTCAGCCCCACATTGACCATGCAGGCAATCATTCACCAAGGATGACATGACAGTTACCTCAGAAGATATACTCACCTCGCCTTTTACGCCCTTGATAAACTGTAACTGTTGAACTGTAATTAATTGATTTTTGCTGAAGTCATAAACTCTGTTTTCCACAGAAACCTCTTAATGAAATTGATATTTTTGTAGATCAGATGAAAAATATATGTATGAAATATTTTGACATCCAAAAGCCAGATTTTCACATAAACGTGAAAATCGTTTAAACAATTAACAGCTAAACTATTATCAATCTAAGCCTACAAGGGGGCAGATTTGGAAACTAATTCACTTTTAAGTCACTTGTAAACATGTAAATGTAAAATTCAAGCACAGGTGGCAAGCTGTTAAGTAAATTACTTAAAATATTGGGATATAAAATGTTCTAATCTTTGTGATATTATGTCAATGTTATTGGATGTGTCTTTGTAAAATTAAAATATAAATTTAGACAGAGATATGCCTTGCACTTTACTCAATCAAGGCGGGTTTACTTTTAAGTATATGCACATCTACTTTTCTGTAGAATTTATGCAGAGAAAATTACATTTCCATAACATTCGTACCAGGCCATTTTCTCCCACTGTATTGATGTATTGAACCACTTATTGGGTTTGAAGAGCTTTTTACGGCCGCTGAATGGAAACAACTGACGGCGATGATGAAAACACAAATAATACCACAAAACATAAAACCACAATATATATGAGGCTGAGATGGAAAATAGCTTAAAAAGAAAACCCTGCATCAAAACCCCCTTGACTCCTCTTGGAATCGAAGGAATTTTTTCTCCTTCAACGCGACAACATATTCATAACCTTTACACATTCAATATTCCCTCTACTAGTTTGAGAACTTTGTTTAGTTAATCTCTGCACATTAGCACGAAACATTGAAACATTGAATATGCTCAAATCTAATTAATCATTTGGCCTGGAAGCGTGGATGCCAGTCAATATCTGCTTGGCGGCTTGGCAAAGACTTCTCTGTTCTTCTCTTCCAACCAGCCTCTGACAGTACTGATGATGTAATTGGAAGGTGAAAGATCTAGTGTCTATAGGAGAGGAAGCCATGATAAGTGAATCGACGTCCTCTTAATTATGCCAGTGGAGGATATTGAAATCTAAATGCTAATTTTCACTCCCTGAGATTGCCCGCCTACGTCCCACCTAAGCTCTCCTGCCTCTTATGTGCTTAAAGGCGTGAGGCGCAAGAAAAAGCAGTGATAAAGACACAGGGCCCTATCTTACACCCGTGGCAAAGCGGCACCAAGCGAGACGCAAGTGTCTTTGCTAGTTTCAGACGGACGCAGTTGTCATTTTCCCGTTCAGCGCCCTCGTTGTTTAAATAGCAAATGCACTTGCACCTATATGAGCGCCCGTGGGCGTGTTGGTCTTAAAATGAGGTGTGGTCAGGCAAATTGTTGGCGCATTGCTATCTTGAGGCAGCGGAAAGCGATTGCTTGATTGACCAACAAAAACCTGCTTTTAACACACACAGGGACGCGCAGCAGCCCACAAACATGGAAAAGATTACAAATAAAAATATTATGATTTTAAAGATTATTATTGTGTAGTTAAAAGAAAAATGTTTTAATGGTTTGGTAGAATCCTGCTGTTGTCAATTGCAATTAGGTTATTTAGCAGACACATTTATCTATAGCGACTTACAATTACATGATGCTATTACATGGAGCAGATTGTCAGGGTTAGAGTTACTTGCGACCCAAGTGCAGACACAGGAAGGCAGGCAGTGGGGTTTGGGAGTTTAATGGTGAAACTCAACAGAAACAGGGTAACTAAAAGGAACAGACAAGGGCAAAAACTACAAAACAAAGAAGTTTTTAGCTTGGGTCCAGGAAACAGAAACATTGGGCAAAGACACAAAGACAAAGACACTTGGGCATGGGTACGGACATCGACAATGACATTGGCATAAACAAGAACATAAACAAGGAACCAGCACAGAGACGGGAGAACAGACTAAATACACTGTAGGGATGATTGGGGAACGGGAAACAGGTGAGGGCGGTGGTAGGGATACGAAGGGAAGAACCATAAAAGGAGGCAGGACGGGGCCGGGAAGAATACAGGGGAACAAGGTAGACACACTAGGGAAACTAGACACTGGGGAAGACAAGAGACAAGACTAAAACCGGGAACAGGCGGGGTCGTGACAGCAGATAGGGGTTAGGTATCTTGCCCAAAGATGCTTACAGGTAGGCCAACTCTGGGTCTCAAACCCATGACCTTCCGGCTGGGATTCAAAAACCTAGACCACTAGACTATCCTGCCCCCCAGACTATCCCGTTGTCATAGATGATCTTATTGCACCCTTTCACTTCGCACTCCAAGTAGATCTGTTTCCTCTGCAGAGAAGTGTTCTTTGTAAAACTACTTGTCAAATGTTCCATTATAATAACATTCCGCCAAGGTGCAAGCGCACCTGGCTTTTAAAGGGAATAGGAGATGACACTAGGGTTAGGAGATGACACTGGTAAAATACATGTTACACCCAAAACAAAAAAGTACAACCCTTTTGAACCATGCGCCTGGTGCTGCGACCATTTTTTCCTCAGTTAAACTAGCAAAATTTGGACATACCCTAAATGCACTTGTGCCATGAGCTTTAGGAAGTGCGCCTACATCATAAAAATATATATCAAAGAAAGGGTGGACAGGGATGTAATCACAGGTCAAGACAGAGGGAGATAATGTCTGAATCTTGACAATTAGAGGACGGCTATGGCAGGACTCCTGACTCCAAAGGTTAACTGAAAACACATCATAAATCCAGTCCAGTATTTCAGAGGGCACAGCATAGGACTGAAGGTTAAGGTTGCGCCTGGCAGTCAAAATGTTTCCCAATTCGCTATCTAGTAAAGTGTAATCTTTTTCCATCACATTTCACTTTTACATATTTTTTCCCTCTTACTTTTACAGCATATACAGTACCTCTCTGCAAAAGATGTCATAATGCTATAAAGGGTAAAAGCTGCCTTCACTGATAATCTGTTTAAATGTCAGTAACACATCGCAAAAACACCCCGAAAAGCATTATTTTACTTCTGAATGGAGTGAATGAATTTAACAGCTGAAAAGCAGGAGCGTAAGTCCAAGAATAGTATTATATATATACTGTAGCTTTGATTGGTTGACCAATGCTACAGTATATATATAATACTATTCTTGGACCGATTGATGGTCAATCAGGAGTAGGAGTTGTTGCTGACAGTGAACTCCCGTCAACAGTCCTATCAGCAATTATAAAAAGCAACAGACTATACAAAACTGTCAAACAGATAGCTTGAAATGTAAGAATAATAATTAAAATACCTAATGTGATTTGTAAAAATAAGGTCAGTCGCGAGGCAATACCAAAACTGGAATAATGTATGGCGTATAGCTTCTAATAACTAACTAGTCTCAAATAAAATGTCATTAAAACAAAATAAATAAATGCTCCCCCTAGCAGATAGTTTATTATACATTTATCTTAAAGCTACATAATGTTTGAATGTTAGTTTCTGAATATTTCTGCAATATATTTTCAATTTATTTATGTGTTATACCTATCATCTTTCCGCAAATACCACTTTTTACTAATGTGGATATGTTTCACCATGTTTTTGTGGTGTGGTGACCCAACCCATTCTGTCAGTGTTGTATTCAGGAAAATAGTGCCAAATCCAAGGCCACCATTAACCCTGCTGAACTAGAGTCACGTCCCCAAAAAAAACCCTGACATTCAAATCATGAATTTTCCTAACGCAGCGACAAAACGAAAGACAAAGCCAATTCCTCCTCCGAATTGCCTCTTGTTTTGTCTCTCCCCTGTCGGTTAATAACACATTATGTACTTAAGCTTTTCTCTCACCAGCGCTTCTCTTCTCTCTTTTTTCCTTGCAGCTTTTCCCTCGCCCTCCCTTTCTGCCTCTATCTCTTGGGAGACAGCAGAAAACGGAACAAAAGTCTTTCCTTCGGCAGAGCCACTTTATCCCGCAGGCTGCCTTACTTTTTAGCACCGGAGAACAAAAGAGCCAATGCATTTTTAAAGTGTCCGTCAATGAATAGATTTTAAATTGCCTCTGTGTGGGTATGCGTGTTCATAGGTCTTTGTGTGTGTGTATTGTGTGTGTCTGTGTGTGTGCACATCAGTCTGTTTGCCTGCCGGCATGATTTTATGGTCGGGTTTGGAAAAGAGGAAGTGGGGTAAAGAGGTAAAAGGGTGAATAGAGATATTTTTTAGCATGCGGGAGAGACTGTATTATTCATGGTCCTGGGTGGAGGGTTAATACTGCCGTGAGAGAGCAGGTTTGACAATTAGAATTTTACATTCAACTAAAAGGTCTGGATGTATTGATGAATGGGAGGATGGATGGAAGTATTGACAATTGTCCATCTCTTATACATATTTCCAGTGTCTGCAAAGCTGATTGGCATCTCTACTAGTAGTATGTTTTCTCAAATGACTCCACTTTGCGGAAACTTATTGTTGCAGTGTTTAATTAAAGATATATTTAGACTAGTCGAACCTCGGATTGAAGAGGAACAATGCGGATTCCGTCCAGGTCGTGGAACAACGGACCAACTCTTTACTCTC
>JAOEHI010041320.1:0-18507 GCA_025447815.1 Percopsis transmontana
GAGAGAGCGAGAGAGAGAGAGAGAGAGAGAGAGAGAGAGAGAGAGAGAGAGAGAGAGAGAGAGAGAGAGAGAGAGAGTATGGCCAGGAGAAAAGGGCAAGCATTAACTGGGAATATAAGGAAAGTGTTGAAATACTGGTGGTTTCGTAAGGATGTATGGAGATGCTGGAGATACAGAGAGATGTGAGAGACAATGTTGACTGTATGAGAAAAAGGAGGGGGAAGGGAGGTGCAGCCACGGGCGTCAGCTGAACAGCTAATCCAGCTATTGATTTCGGCTACCAAAACTGGTTGGACAGCATCAAACCACCACCACAGAGTCACCAAAGACGCAAAATACTGAATAAGTCCTAAAAGAATAAATATTTAAAAAGCCACAGTGGTTCATACTTTTTTGTTTTGTATGTGTCATTTACATTACAGTACATTAGCACTATGCTGTATTTGCAGGGGCAGGTACAGGGTTAGGCATCTTGTTCGAGGATACTACTTGAACAAGGCAGGCCCCAGACTTCCCAGATCACTATAGGCTATCAACATATTTTTAACGTGACCTTTTTACTGTGTAAATACTGTGGACATTGTGGATGATACCGTGATAACCAGTGATAACCAGGTAAATAGAGACCTATATCTTACACACATCTTGTTAGCCAGACCACCAGTTAAACAGACAGACTGTCTTACCTCCCTGGCACTCGTCATTGCTGGTGTTGAAGCCGGCGTTACCGTTGACAAACTGACAGATGGAATACAGACGACAGCCACGGTGACAGGCGTTCATTATGGACTCCTCCAAGGATAGAAAGATAGATAGATAGATAGATAGATAGATAGATAGATAGATAGATAGATAGATAGATAGATAATAATTATTTTATCTATTATTTTATCTACGTTACACGTTTACACCATACACTAGTATAACTAATATTTGTAGCCATTAGGCCTATATTTATAAATTGTGGGTGGATAACTAGTTGTCGTTGTGGGTCAGAATAGCTGTTGAGGTGAGGTATAGGGTATTTGCATCACTGCACTGAAACAAATTGGCGCCCACTTGTGTCTGGTTTAGGAACAGTAGAGAAAAAGATGCTTGGACCGCGACTGTGGGCCGTTATAGGCATTCAATATCGCCCTGTGTGTCATCGTTTGTCTTTAGGCTACTGCGCTTCCATTTAGAGAGCTATAAAAAAACTGCCGATTTATTTAACACCTCCCCTGTTATTGCTCTACAATAATCCAAATAGATTCAGAGGAATACACTAGTTTAGAATCATAACCCCAAACCCTACCCTACAGCAATTAGACAGTTGTCGAGATCGAGCGAGTTCTGCAGCTGAGATCCATTTTGCAGTTGCTCGGTGCAGGCTGCTCTGCATGATGTCTTCTGAACCACACCTGAGCCCAACAAGCCGAAGATAATAAAAAGGAGGATATGGGAGAGACCCGCTCTGTTTGGCCTTTAAGCTACATGTATGTCCTGAATTAACGAGGAGCCATGATTAACCATTATGTAGTCTATATGGTTTACAACTATGCACTTATTGGTTCTCTTCAGAAGCCCAACAGACGCGTGGCCTCACATAGATCCTGAATGCTGATTAAGACTTCGTTTTGCCCAAAGATCATACAAGTATGATACCATACAAGTATGATACCAACGGTGGAGTAAATTGACGTTTGCCTTAAGATTAGGCATTGAGCGAGAGACAATGGGCTGCATCGATAGCTGTGCGTCTTATGTCCATCAGAATGCAGTGAAAATCCGAAATAGTCTACCGGCGCACGGATGGTCCGTTATTACGCACCAACTCTAACGCATTCTATGTAATTCTTTAGTGTAAAAGAGCTACCCAGTGTTTGTTTATGTCGGATACAGTCTGTTTGTCGCATCATTAACGACGTTAAATCGGGTGCAGCAGAACTAGTTAGTCTATAGCTATACTGCAGTGATCACAAACCGTTCAGCGTGACTTACTTTAGCAGGGCTTTTGTTTTTGATGGTGAGCTGGCATTGCTTTTTGCAGTAATTAATGTCGCCCAGTTGGTTGTCAAATAGATCTGAGGACGCCGCCGTTAGGGCCGCGAGAAGCATCGACACGAGAGCAGAGTTGCCACACATCGTCCTGGTAAACCCGACCATTTCAGAGCTGGATCAGATTGGAGCCCGGCGCCTCAGTTAGGTCTCTTTGTGGTGGTGGTGATGGTGCTACAGTCGGGATGGTGCCGTCTCTACCCGATTTCTTTCAGCGTTGGTAATCTTCTGCTCTGTCCGTGTTCGCGGTGTCGTCACTCAGATCATCATCACGCACAAGCTGCGCCCCCATCTCCCAGCCCGCGCGCACTCAGTACGATTAGCTAACACTGCAGTCCGTGCACTGCAGGCAATGATGGCATATAAATTGTTCTGAGCCAATTTACAGATAACCAGTATGGAGGCACACTCCATAGATGCATATAGCTCTTATTTATTACTTCAATATAATTTGACAGCTGAATGTTATTGGGATTTGTGCGTGCGTCAGATCACTCCACCTGAATTTCACCTGACAAGAAATGCATATAATAGGCTACTTACAAAGATATAGCCTTGAGGCTGGATAGAAGTTAGAACTGGAGTAGGGCTTTAGCCTAATAGAGAGCTCAAACGAAGTTCCTAACCATCAAACAGTAAAGTCTGCATGTAATTAAAGAATTTATACCAGATGTCTCCCATCAACTGTCACAGTGCTCAAATGAAGACATTGTTGAAAGAATATTACTTGTTTGACTATGTTGTATTATATTATATTGAGAACACACCTCCATATAAATGGACAGAAATATTTTGTCTTTTGTGCGTGCGTGTATGTGTTTTTTTGGGGGGGGGGGGTAGGCAAAAGTCTGGGTGGGGACATATTTACTGAAATAATGACTTATGACTGTAAGGGAAGTGAAGGGAGGAGCATAAAGTATCAACTTGAATGTTTTAGCTGTCGAGGCGTGCACCAAGCAAAGCCACATTTGAGTTGAAGCAACTCTGGGTTACCTTCAAACCACCGCAGTGAACTTGCTCTTCAGACTTCCACAGGGACTTCCACCATTCGGTCTGCAACTCTTATGACTTCCCTGCATAACGCTGCTGGAGACTGTGCTACCGCGCAATTTCTTGCCCAAACTTTGCCTTTATTTCAAGTCTGGGAACTCGAACTGTAGAGCCAAGAAGAGAGAGGAGAGAGAGAGAGAGGGAGAGAAAGAGAGACTGGGAGACCAAGAAAGAACCAAAAGACTGAACAATGATCTTTTTGTTGTTTGCCTTCTTCGTTGTTCCACTTGTTTTGTTCTCCGCGACACGTAAGTAGCCCGCTACTCGGATTTGGTGAGAGTGAAGGCGACAGCCACATATGTAGGCTACAGACAGACTGATACAGCGGGGTTTAGCACGTTTCTCTCGGCTGCAGACTAAACGAAATGGGAGGCGCGATCTGCCCCATTAGTCAACAATTTGTGTCATCTCTTCCAAGCATCCAATATTAAAAGGTCTCCCAAACCACATTCCTAGATTAGATTACACCGCTATTCTTTCAACAAAGGCAAACCGTTAGGATAAAGTTTCACAAATGTAATTAATTAGTGTTTAATTTAACCAATCAAATAATGCTAATTAAGTATTGTTCATACAACATAGGCAATTAGGCATGGGGATAAAGTAGCTTATAAAATAGATTGAGGAAAAAACCCATAAAAACCCCCATCATAGTTACTGTTGCATGTGTGCTATGAATTTGACATACCAACACTGGCAGACAGCATCATGGTAAAAGTAGTTATTAGTAGGCCTAGTCTATATGTATTTTTTTGTAATATTTCACTTCCACATGTCCTTCCCTCAGTAGAGATACACAGTACAGGCCTATATACATTATACAGTATGTATTGCATCATAATGTATGATACATTATGAGACAATACAATACATGTAATGTACTGTGCTGTACATGTATTTACATGGTCAGGTAGGGTCATTTTCCCTCTGACATCTGGAAGATCAGTCTTCACCATTTAAAACCCTCTGTAGTGCAGTTTTACCTCGGCCGTTCACATCAAATCCCTCCTCATTGAGGCTGGAGGCTATATATTGGCACATATGTTAGAAAGCTTGTCCGTCTTCCACCCGGACCACAGTTAATGAACATTATCTGTGTGTCTTCCCAACTTGAACCCAGTGGTGACACAACGCAAACCTTTGCACATGTTTTCTCATAAGCATGCAGGTAGCAGTATGGAAAAGCGTTCAAGTATTTCATCGACAACCGAGTGACCTTTTTAAGTGGTTCTACCCCGAGGCCATAAATCCACTTCAGTACTGGTCATAAATACTCGCTCTCGACTTTCTCTTTAAACACAAACACAAAGTTTTTGGGTGTTCTAGTATTCTATTAAGGTGTTATAGGAGGATTGAAATTGTATCTCTGTAGAAACATGGCAGTTATATCTATAGCCTTTTTTTTTAGGAAATGTGGTTATTAACACTAAAAACAAAACAAAACCATAAAGGAAGCAACTGCTGTGACATACTGTATCAAACCAGTACCTAAAATCTAAGAGAGGCAATGTTATTATTAGTGTTACCTCTAAAGAAAATAGTGTTTCTGTGTGTGTGTTTGTTACTTATGCCTCCCCCTCCAGAGGTTGCAGTAATCCTCCCCCAGGACCCAGTCCTGCGTATCGGATCCAGTCTGACAGCAACGTGCGCGGTGAGCTCCGAGGCGGGCCTCCATGCCAGCACCCTGTACTGGACCCTGAACGGGAAGCTCTTGGCCAGCAGTGCTTATGGACTGGTGAGCTCCAATGTGCTGAGTGTCACCATACACTGCCTCAACGGCTCCCAGCAGCAGTCTGGAGACAACCTGGTCTGCCACGCAGCAGACGGTCACATCCTGGCTGGGTCCTGCCTCCATGTGGGGAGTAAGTGCATACTTTACAGTTACTTTCTGTGTACTGTTCACCATGGGCACCTATGACTACAGACGCAGCTTATTCAGACTGTTACTCTACAGACTGTAACAATACATACTGTTACAGAGCCGCAGTAGCACAATGAGACATCCACAGTGCGACCTTATTTTGAAAATGCACCAACCCAATCTAGGTTATTTTTTTCAGTGTGGGGACTAACAAAATATTCTTTCTCTGGAGGAATTCTCTACTTCCATTTCCCATTTCTAGCCATTACCACACCAACTCATGTATGTGCACATGCATGAGTAGACTGGTTATGTGTGTTATGAAGAACATAATGCGGATTCATTATAACCATTAATTAACCATTACGTTTTCATTGGCGGAACCTTGCAAGGTTCACAAAACAGTGTTTGCTCAGGATTTAGTTGTTGCTCTCTGTTAGACAGGGTAGACATGAAGAAAAAGAGGTTTAGCATTAAACTCTATGCTGCTCATAATGTCAGTCAAAGTACACAATTATGTTAATTAAAATGTAGTATTTAACACAAGTTCGATCAAAAATGTAAATAGAACATGTATGTGAATAGAATAGAATAGAATTCAAACATTTGCTTGGATTTAAACAGTTTTTCTGCCTTTTCCCTGCATCTGTTGAAAGTATACGTAAGTATTCCAGCTCTTTCCGTACGTTCAAAATGCTCACGTACGCATACACATGCGCGCGCGCGCGCACACACAACCTTTCACAGTGTTTTGTTCGTGCTCCTCATTCACACAGTGCCTCCGGAGACGCCAATTAACTTGACCTGTTGGTCCCGTAACACCAAGGACCTGAGCTGCAAGTGGTCGCCGGGGGGGCAGGGCGAAACCTTCATCCGAACCAAACACACCCTCAAGTACAAATTGAGGTGAGAGCCCCCAGACCTGCTGCAGCTCTCAGGGGGGCTTCTGCACCACTCAGGTAGACTAGACACATATTCATGTACAGCATATAACCTGGAACCCATACAGTACTGTATGGGTATATAACCACAATAACGACAGTCACACACCCATCACACAGTTATTTGCTCCTTTTTTAGGGAAATTATTGTTAAATCAGTGGTTCCCAGAGGGGGGGAACTCCCGAGATGAGTTTGGATAGTAATGGTTTGTAAAATAATCTTTTATATTGTAACAGTTGAATTACCTTAAATAAAATGTTTATATTTCATATTTATATTTATGTTATTATATTGATCAGTGTTTGCGTACGTGAGGTTCAAAGCTTAGTACACAGCGGAAACATATGAACAACCTCTTTTTGGGGGCAAACAGAGAGAACCATTGTGTTAAAGGTTCACTCCTCAGTTGTGTTATAGCGCCCTCAGAAGCCCAAATCTCAGCTCCAGCTCACTTGAAACACAAATGTGTGGGTGGCTGTATGGGGAGGAGTTGAGAACGGTGTCAGCACATGGGTGGTTGGGGGAGGTGTAGAGAGGAGTGCCCAAACCTCAGCACAACTCAGGTGTGGGAGGGGCATGCAGTCTTTCACTTTTAAACAAAAACACCTTTTTGTAACACTGGTTACAAAAAGGGGACAAGGGGATTCCAAAATTGAGGAGTGTCCCTTTAAATGATACCAGTGTGACGGTTTAGTGGAGCTACAGTGGTTGCTGTGTCTTGGTCCAGGTGGTATGGGAGAGAGAAGCTGTGTGAGGATTACATGATGGGGCAGCAGCCCTACTCATGCTACATCCCAGGTGACCTCGCCCTCTTCACCCCGTATGAGATCTGGGTGGAGGCAGCCAATCAGCTGGGTTCAGCCACCTCTGATGTCATCATCCTGGACATCCTGGATGTGGGTAAGTGAGTGAGGTCTGCCATCTCGCTTTTTCACTTTCCTCTCTTCTTATATGTCTTAATCACCTCTCCTCTCCTCTCCTCTCCTCTCCTCTCCTCTCCTCTCCTCTCCTCTCCTGGATTTGTTCATAGTCCCTTCTTATTCTTCCCCTGTCCTCCAGATCTCTTGCATATGGCTAACACACTCTCTTTGAGAAGAGGTATTTTTTATAGTGTTCATCCATTCATCCCTATAACTGTGTAATGGGTTCTGGCCGAAACACTAAAAAAACAAAATAGCTGAAAATGTTAACCCATACGCCTCACAGTCATATAATAAATGTCAATTTCACAATGATAGATGATGTGGCTGATTATATGTCAGAAAAAAAATAACTAAACACAATTTCAGCCCTACTGTATGTTCTACTACTCTACTAGTACTAAGAGGTACTAAGAGTACTTCGATATTCCTCTATTCCCTCTTTCTGGAATTTAAGACAATTACGTTATTTAGATGTACGTCAATTACAAGGATTAGGGAGCAGGTAGCACCCACCACGTTTTGTGTTGGAGTCGACACCCCTAACTACGAGACTATTCTGTACCTACAAGAAGACGAGAGGGAGGGATGGCTGATTGTGGTGCAGAGAAAACATCCTGTCCGCAGACACAATAACAGAAACAATAAGCTGTGAGATTTTTGTCACGGTTTTACAATTCCTCTGGGAAGCTTTTGATAGAACCAATAAAACGCAACAATCCCCAAACAACAATGGACACCATAAATGAACGGGGGTGATGAGTTTCTAAAAGCACAAAGTTGCATATGGTAAACACTTTTTACTTCATCTCTGCCTCCCCCCCTCGCCCCCATCAGCTCCAGGAAGGCATTTCATTTCTTTGCTCGGTTTATTGCGGTGGGAAAACATGTCAACGTGCTGTCTGCAGAAAGTACATTGGAGGAGAGGAGGATTGAGACCTGATTATGTGAGCTTCCTAAAAGCCAGCCAAGAGTAGGAGGCAGAGTAAAAAGGATTTGAGAAAATGGCTAGGGAAGGAGGGATTTAGCGAATGAGAAACCTAAACGGAGTTTATGCAGCAATGTTTTTTTAAGTACGTTAATTTTTAACATGTTTCTTGTATGTATGATTCTTTTTACAAATTCTTCAGTAATATAAAATTAATGTAGACATCAATAAAAAAAGAATATAAAGCATAAATCACTTAAATTAAATTAAAATTAATTAATGAATTAAACATTGATTTAATTTTAAGAGGAGCTTTTAAGAACTTTATCTATGCAAACACACGAATCATGATTACATATTTATACTGAAACAGAGCTCATTAATGAGTGATTATATACATTTATATTAAGAAATACATTTTAGTATACAGTTTTATTTACTGTTAGTTAAGTGTGGACTTTTGTGGGAATTGAAAGATGGACAGTGCCTCCGCAGTCATTATTATTGCATTATTTATCCTTTTATTTTATGAAAATGCCCTAAGCTTTATTGTAAAATATTTATTTGGAGTTCCTTTCAACGGGTCTTTCAGAAGATGCTGGCATTACTGATAAAGAAGCTCATCTTTGTTTTTTTTTGGTGGCACTAATTTCTCCGTGCAGTGACCACAGACCCCCCTGAAAATGTTCTGGTGAATCGTGTCGGTGAACTGGAAGACCAGCTGACCGTGCGTTGGTCCAGTCCTCCAGCACTCAAGGACTTCCTTTTTCAGGCCACGTACCAAATCCGCTACAGGCTGGAGGACAGCACGGAGTGGAAGGTAAAAAAACACAAGCAGAGACACACTCACACACACACACACACACATAAACCCACCCATGCAGGCAGGTCTGGTGTGTAAATATTTGAGGTAGATCAGTGACGACTTTGAGAGTGACAGAGTGATCCTGCCTGCTCCTGGTACATTCCCAGCCTCTAGAGCCTCTGCTCTCACTGGAAAGCAAAGCTTACTCATGTGTAAAAGTTTGAACACTGCCAGTTTATGGCTTGGCATCTACTGAAGCCTGGCTCGAATCCAAAGTGTAATAGTAGAGTTTAAGATAATATTTTCTCTATAGGATTCTTTGATGTTTTCTGGCCACAGACGAATACTGAGGTTTAAGTTTTTTCACTGCAACCTCAAAACGGAATAATGTTTATGTAAATGCATGTAAATAAATATTACAATATTTCTGAAATGAGAAGACTGCCAACAAAGTTCCCTTTTGGAGATAGATACACGGCCTATGGAGAATAAAATATGACCATAAATTTTGCAAGTTAAAGGCAGCGAACCTCTCATTCCATTAGATACATATATAAATGATAAAAGTTCCCTTCTCCAATTATATTTTTATAATTACATTCCTTCCATTCATCTGTCCCGTTAATGTTATCTTTCTCAGGTGGTGGACGATGTTGGAAACCAGACGCTGTGTCGGCTGGCAGGGCTCAGAGCTGGCACTGTCTATTTTGTCCAGGTGAGGTGTAACCCAGTGGGCATCTACGGCTCCAGAAAGGCTGGCATCTGGAGCGACTGGAGCCACCCCACCGCGGCCTCCACTCCCATTGGTGGTCAGTATGACACTTTGTGAGCCAATAAAACAATAAAAACAATAAAAAACAGTATGAATATTTCATAAAATTAATTGGAAATTATTACATTTTGCTCATCCCACAACTCAAAAAGGTTGTGGTGTGTATGTGGGGGGTGGGGGGTGTCCTGACCTACACTGTGAAAACCACAGCTGTAGATGGATTGTTTTACTGGGTGAATCACTCACATTTCCCAGTAGAATGCAAACTTTACAACAATTTTCAACACTAACCTTTCCCATCATTTCAATTCATAGCATCCAGTTCTGTCGAACAGCGATATAACTCCCACTACAGGACATGCTCGTTCCCAATATAATATGGCATAATTACATGCTTCATAAAAATCAACCCAAGATCAGCCCAAACAGTTTCTTTAATACAGAGACTGTTACACTGCAATGGTACATTTAGATAAATGGATAATAAAGGAATTCCTCATGACATGCCTGTCAATCACACATTCAGTATATACGCATAGTAAACTGGCCTTTTATTGAGTCTCAAACACAATAGTCTTCATGGACTTTGATTCTGCAATGTTTACGAGTCTAGACCCTTCTTTAATTTTTTTTAATAATCAGCCTCTCATTGCCAATTAAAACCAGAAAAACAATGCCATATCCCCGATTCAACATCCTGATGCAACCAGATCCAAACCGCTTGTGACCTCAGAGTAAGAAACATCAATAGGCTAGCTGCTATGATAGCGATCTCCCAACAGAGGATTAAAAGAAATGGCAGAGAGCCAGGGGGATATTTGATAGATTTTTCTTGTTAGCCTTCAAAGATTGATCAAGTTAAAATGCTGGTTGCCTGTCAGTGGTACACACAGGGCCCATAAACCCTGAGTGGAAGCAGGTTTAGGACCACGAGAAGCAGATAATGAGTTACATAGGTTGCATGGTATTTACTCCCCAGGCAGAGGAAGTCGTTATCAGGGTCTGTTGTTCACCATAAAGGATTGATCATGGCAGGATTTTGGCTTTCGGTAGCCTTTTCTCTGCAGACAGGCCTAGCAGGGATCGTCAGTTTCCCATTTAGCAGCTTTTACATCAAACTGAAAAATGATCTGGTCATTTAAAACTAAGGCTACACTGACAATACATACGTATGTGTCCAATAATATTTATGATAGAAATTAGCTATAAAAATGAATTGTCATATATCATCATCATACGTGTTACCGGGGGCCAACTTTGGGGCCAATAAACACTAGAAAAACGTCTTACCACAAGAAGACTATTTGTATCAGGTGTGTAAATCCCTTTATCAATACTACAAATATGAACCCTTCTAATTCCTAAAAAACCTAATGCGAATATTGGTCCATGTCTGTTTCCCCACCCCAAAGTGTGAAAGAAATCAATATTATATTTGTTTAATATGACACGTACACACAATGAATGGCAGGCTAATACTCCTTATGTTAAGTCTGTGAATAAGCTTGAGCAAAAACCGTTTAAACAATAACCTTGATGCTTTTCCCTCTTTTCTCCTCCCCACTCCCTCTCTCTCTCCCTCCACTCCTCTGCCCTCGCTACTGTATCTCCTGTGTCCCTGCTGCCAGAGCGCATGCAGAGTGGCTCATGTGACCCCAAGTCCAGCGAGCAGAACTCCACCCTGCGGCGGGAGCTCAAGCAGTTCTTTGGCTGGGTGCGCAAACACGCCTACGGCTGCAGTGGCATGTCAATCAAGCTGTACGACCAATGGAGAGTGTGGTTGCAGAAATCACACAAAACGCGCAACCAGGTAGGTAAGGAGACTCTCTCTCTCTTAATTACCATAATAATCTGCTCAGCACAGAATTCAGTCTTCTATGTGACCTTAAACACACACATACTAAACATAACCTTGCGTAGCACTACAACAGTCCCTGCTGCGCCTGAACTGTGCGTACACCCTCAATTTCCGACCCCGCGTTTGTCCTAAAGCGGTGTCGTGCTTTGCCATGCGGTCAGCGTTTTAACCAGCACAAAGCACACAGTTGAACGGGTTGGCTCTGTGAAGTTTCATGTTTTATGATCAGGTGAATGTGCGGTTTTGAGTTTACTGGCCCAGACGTTGGAGCATAAAGTCAGTATCCCTTCATTTCTCCTTCAAGTCATGCACTCTCCTTTAATTTAGTATTTTAACGATGCAGACTTATGATCTTCTCTTGATAGCCACAACAAAGGGAAATGAACATGTAAATGTAATTAACAGCACTGCAATGTGTTCCTTTTGTGTTTTGTTTCCCTTTTGACCTGAGAAGCTTCTTTCATAACATAACTAAGGCCAAATGGCTTTCGTGTGTGTCTTCTTATGTGTGTGTGTTTTCAGGTCAGGACATTTTCTGTCGTCGAAACAGAAACCTTGGTTTTACCTGCCAGATTAGCCGTTCAATTAATATGTATACGTTTCCTGAATAATATATTTTTACAGCTATTCTGACAGCCTTCCAATGATTACACTGAAATGAACTGAGAGACGAGACACACAAGATATATGAAGTGTCAAAGCTGGCAGAGAGAGACAGCCAGAGTAATTAATGTCCTGCTATGACTCTTATTGTTTTGTTGTTAACTCCCCACAATATTAACCATCTGTTTATCCATCTTAGATTCTACAAGACGATAATTCATAGCACACCGTATTTGCCACTGAGGTAATTCATTCAAGATCTGCATCAACAAACGCTGTCAGATACTGTCAACCCCCTCCGGATGTGGGATATAGCAGTGTTTCGTTATTCAGACTTAACTTTAGTTTGCAGGAGCCTGTGTGGAAAAGAGAAGATAACTGAAGTAAGACAGTACTGTGATACTCCTGGCCTACCAGGATTTGGATAAAGTCAATTCCCTCTTTGAGCTGATAAGAATACCGTATCTATCTTTTGGTGTCACATTCAGCAAATTCAGTGCTTCAGTAACCCCGCTTTTGTTCATCCGCTCAGTCGTCTTATGAACTTGAGCGAGGATAAGCAAGTCTGGCTACTTTTATGGCGGAGAAGTACTGGATCTGCGTCAAACCAGGCCAAGGCATTATATACAACTCAAGCCATCTGGAACAATAAACTCAAGTGAACCAACCCAGCACCTGTATTAGAGTAAAATAACAACCAATATATATGCACCACATATGGACTTCTGCCCTTCCAAGAGAGGAAATATCGAGAGAAGAATTTATTGTCAGGACAGGGTGGTCAAGTATTTATTTTACTTTACTTCGTTTTCATTGTAACAATTCCCTGGAGCACAAAATTTTATTGTATTATCCAGATTTATACTGCTGTATTACTAATAATGAAGTGCATGACTAATTTCTACATCAGTACAGGAGTTCTTATGTTATGGATCAATGCCTTGGGAAATAATATCCATGTCATATATTTTCACTTATTACAGCTACTAGGTGTTAAAGCACTTACTCTTAGGAAATCACATTACTTGCAAGTAAAAGGTTAAATGAAGAATTTGTTGCTGGTTAATTAATTGGGTAATTAATTCGATTTCTTAGATTTAAACTTTAATTGTAAATTGCATGTGAACTAAAACATCTGTATTGTGTAATATCCAGGATATTAAAATAAAATAAACCTATAAGCTATACCAATAAAAACAATCAGTAATCTCCTAGTCAGAAAACCTTCCATTATACTGTATATACTGTAATTTTTATTAAATGTTTTAGGAAAACATTTTTAAATGTCATCTATTTTTATAAGCAGCATATTTAAGAAAATCTTGATTATCTCTAAATTATATTTCTCTAAATTATATTATATCAGTTAGAATTTTGAAAAGTAATGTCTAAATTTGTATAAACAATAAAGGAAAAAATCAGAATGTGTTTATGTATTATTTATTTATTTTTATCTAGGAATGAGCTTTTATTTAATAAAAAAAACAACAACACATGCATACAAAATATATTTCCCATACAACCTTATTTTTCTGCTGAGGGAGGAATACACGCACACACACACACGCCCATACACGCGCACACACACACAATTAGGCCCGCCTGCACAGTCTGCATCTGAAATGCCTGCAGCAAGGCGGAGCCAGAGAGGATCGATGAGTGTGTCTGATGACTCCTAGGGTAGAAGTTGGAGGAGAGAGGAGTCAATCCATCACGCCCTGTCTCAGGGAGCAGCGGCAGACCTCCAGGGAGAAAGCCGTCCATCAGTCACACTCCTCAGAGTCGTACTTAAAGTCCTGCATGATGTTGCTCAGGGCCTCCTTGGTCTTTATGATTCTGATGGGGGGCAGCAAGTTAAAGGAGAATGACACACTGCACTGTAACAATGTACTGCATGTATAACAATTACAACAACAATTAGGTCATTTAGCAGACGCTTTTAACCAAAGCGGGCTTACATTACATGCTCCTATTACATGGAGCAGATAGGGGTTAGGCATCTTGCTCAAGGATGGCCAACTCTGGGGCTTGATCCCACGACCTTCCGGCTGGGAGTTCAACACGTAGACCACTAGACTATCCTGCCCCCTACAAGACTGTATGTATGTATACGGCTGTGCTTTTGTTTAGGCAGTAAACACCTCATCATTTAACATATTTGACAGTTATTTGGAGTATTTGACACTAGTCTTGATCTTGTAACAATATTGAACATCTAATTCAAATGTTCTATGTTGCATAAGTGTGCTTTAAAATGGAGGTTGTGTCTCTGCTCAACCAATTGTGTGCTAAATTGTGTAAAAAGGTATTACGAGCTAGAACTCTTCAGCAAAGCATTCTGGAGGCAAAAGGAGCACGGCAAAGGGATGACATTGAGGAGGAAGGGGTCAATGCAGGGTTAAAGTAGTAAACAGTGGGGCATTTATAGCTGCACTCACTCCTGCTTGATATCCTGAATCTTCTCTTCACAGCCGTCCTCTTCTGGGTGATCCTGGGCCCTTTGCCTGGCCAGCTGCAGCTTGGCTGTCTGTTGACATGGGGAATCGAATCAGACATATGCAACCCATCTATCAGTGTTTGGAATATGGAAGAATGATGGGATAGGGCCACTTCTATAAAAACACTACCAGAGATGCAGAAATGTGGATGAGGGTTTATAGACATATTTGTGCCTCTTAAGCCTCTTTAAAGAAAAACGTAACCTCTGGTAAATCTTCTCAACAAGATATATGGCATGTTGACTGTCCAAGAATGTGAGCGTGCCAAAGCCATAACATTTTAGCACCAATTTCACTCAGTCTCTGCCTGACCATGACAAGACACATACTGCTGTTTAGAAATGCCTTTACATAAATCTCCACTCCAAACCATTAAACTCTATAATATAACCTGTATCAAACAAATATAGAGCATTGTGGAATTCGTCATCAATATTGTATTTGTCTCAAACTAGTACACAATAATGAAATTTGGATTGTATGACAACTCTGCCCCCTTGTGGTGAAAGGGTAGAAGTATACCAGATACAGTAACCTGAAAAGAAAACGTCTATAAGACAAATAAACGTAAAGAATGATGCTGCCTATTCAATACAAATAAATTAAAGAACCATTTTCTAAATTGGTAAAGACTGAGGTGATTCAATCTGAGGTGTTCGTTAACATTTAGCATCTCTTATACTGTAGATAGCTTAATACATCACAACAATTTCATACTGTATTGTAGTAGTGTTAACAGTTAAAACAAACTGTCCTATAACATATTGTAGCAGGTGGTGTTGAGCCATTGGCATACTAAACCGTATTGACTCAAATGTGTAAGATGCCAGCTCCAACTTATGATCTCGGAGTTTGTGTGCTTGGTATAAAACAAATCAAAAAATGTAGTTTGACCATGTGATGTTTCATACCAGTTCAAGCTTTTGCTTCTCTGTGTTCTGCAGCTCATCAATGTGCTCAGAGAGGTCGGGTCTATTAAAGTCTTGGCTTAGCTTCTCCTTGATTGACAGCACTTCCTTGGACATGCCACAGAAGGCCTGTGTTATCTCATGGACCAGCTGTCTGTAGTGGTCAAAGTCATACTGGGGCCCCGTCCTTAGGTAGGCCTCATGTCCTCTGAGAGTAAACACAACAATAAACAATGTCAACAGCAAGGCTGGAACTTTTGCACAATTTGGAATGTTTTGTGTACATGCCAGGAAAAAGTAACAAGAATGACCTTGAAATGCAAAATATCTAAGTAATGATATTTTCAGTTATTGTGGTATTATTAAGATAAGTTATGGTAACTTACTCTTCAAAGAGCCTATAAGCCTCTACTCTTTCTGTTTGAAGGGTATAAAACCGCTGAATCAGAGCTTGGAAGTCTGTAGGTACCTAGAAAGACAAAAGACAAAAAATGAATTACATTTCATTAAACACAAACTTTGAAACTTTTACTTTTTTAAGTTATACAGATGAGTAGATTTAAGGTTAAGCTTTTTGAGGGCATTGGGTTTTATTTTTTTACTACAAGTATTTGGCCTACAAATAAATTGGATAAGAGCTTGGTCTCCTAGTCTTATAAAACGACATAACGTGTGAACCTGATACTCAAAAATAATGCTATGTAAACAAAACTACATTTATTGCAAGGTTAAAAGTCAGATGTAACGTTTCACCTCCTTGTTTATACATAACCAGTATTACACAACTAAACAGGTTTATATTACACAAAATAAATGAAAATATATACAAAACCATATAGACACACATACACGTACGAGCGGGTGGACTATACACAATTATAGCATGCAATAACACAGAAACTTACAGACAAGTCGAAGAAACCACGCGTGCTAACTGATGTAGTGATCATGTAGTTATGGCATTTAAGAAAGCAACGCATTAGTTAAAATACAAATGACTTACCATGATGATGACACCGAATCTATTTCTAAGGTTTCACAAGAAAATTAACGTTTATTATATTGACATGTTTCTAGTAGAGACCATAGAGTGGTAGAGACTAGAGACGGCATGAATAAGCTGTCTTCCTGTCCTCCCTCCCGGAAATGACGCAACAAGCGCAGCTAGTAAGGGATCTTCAAAATACAATACAACACGACACTAGCCCTACAAAAATGTATTGAAAAAATATATCTATTGTATGTATTGAAAAAATATATTTTATTCGTACAATTTAGTTAGCCACATTGCATTATACTTCTATGCGCATATTTGCAAACGGTGATTCGTAGTTTGCGTGATTATGTCACGCTTTTATTCTGACAGAGGTATCTTGCTGCCAATGCAAAACTGAATGGCAATAGCCAATCACGTGATAGCCTACTCTGCATAATTAGAGAAATTGTAAATGACTGATGTGTATTATTACAGAGGTTTACCAGGCTGTTTTATTGTATGGCAGATATGCAAATAATACTGCTGAATCTGGCAGGACACATTAAATTATATCCTATCCAAATGAATCTTAACCTTGCTTGCAGCTTGGCAGTGTAATAAGACATTGTTAACATGGAGAAAATGGGTTGCATCATGGTCAGGTTACTGTAGCCTATACTGTACAGACGTGGACACACCCACGCGTTCGGTCTCCCTCTGCCTTTCATTGGTCCATTCAACATCTTCAGCACCACAGAGACTGAACAGCGTCACAGAGCCTTACGGATATTAGTAAGAGGATGCCGCGCCACTGGAGTCTACACTATTGGGTTACGTTGTCAATATGTTTAGGCCATGCTTCTACAATTTTGCCAGATAACGCTGTCTGTGGGCTAAAGGCATGCTATGCTTTCGGTCTCATTTGCAACTCATGAAGAAATCGCTTGAAAAGCGGAAGCTTTTTCATCAAATATATCCCGATAGCTTTTCCTTGTTTCACCAAAGTTATGTCTTTTCATAAGGGTTGACAATTTAGCCAACCGACTATTCTCTGCCGATCAGGTAGGTGCATCTCATGTTTATTGCCGCATCAACAAGCACCACCACCCGAGCACCGGGTCCCCCACACTGCGCCCCAGTGTCCACCGATCTTCCCCGTCTGACATGACAGCTCGGGGTAGAAAGAAGAGGATCAGAGGTTTCGGACTAACAGAAAACAGACACGTGGATTCGAACTGCGACGAGAGCCAGAGCAGTCATTTGGAAGGGCTCGATCCTCTGGTCACAAGGTGTAGGAAAGAGGAGAGAGAAATCGCAGAAATGTTTCGAGGATCCGAGGAAGCTCGCTATGAGCAGTGATTTGGTGCAATTGCGTGTGAATTAGGGCCTACCCACTGGGTAGTCAACATTAGGTAGTACACATTATATAGGATGACAGCATAAGATTGTAAGCCCAACTGTGTTCTTTCCCAGGCCGTTTGGCGCTCACTTGACAACTCACCTTCCAAATCATGGGCTGTATTCAGAGCATAACCTGTAAATCACGTATCAAACGAGAGAACATTGTGGTCTATGATCTGTCCGCCACCATAGACCACTGCCCGACGATCATTGAAGAAAACTCGCCCATAGTGCTTCGATACAAGACACCCTACTTCAAGGCTTCAGCGCGCATTGTAATGCCCTCCATTCCACGTAACGAGACATGGGTGGTGGGCTGGATCCAGGCATGCACCCAGATGGAATTTTACAACACCTATGGAGACGTTGGCATGTGAGTTATCACCCCTACATTACATTACACACCACTGTCTTTCAATAGGGTGCGTGCATGCGTGCGTGCATGTGTATGTGTAGGCCGATGCCTGTATGCATGCATGTTATGTGCATGTTTCTGATCAGACGTGAGCGTATAACAGGCTGTTGCATAGTAGAGTAGCCTATTTATGCGCCCAGCAGGTTAACTATGCTGTCAGCCTCCTTCATTAAAACGCCCACCTACAGATTCTGTTCCTGTGACTTTGACACCCAAATAGAAAGGCTGCTATTAGAGAAGCTATACAACAGTTGCTGCTGTCACACTCTGACTGTGCCCAAGGGAGATAAACAGTATTACACATTCCCATACTGTTCCACTATCTTAGCAAAACACACACAACACAAACACACACACACAAGTCCACTCAGATCCAAAACACCACACACACACACACACACACACACACACACACACACACACACACACACACACACACACACACAGAAGAGCTCATTCAGGCAAATATGGGCTCACATGTTTGTGTTGCTAGGTAAAAGCATATGTAAGCGGGCACTTAATACTGCTGCATG
>JAOEHI010041320.1:18517-53391 GCA_025447815.1 Percopsis transmontana
TTTTTTTTTTTTGTTTCTTTTTAGTAGATCTGTGGTTCGCCCCGCGTTTGGCGGTTGGGGGGGGGGGGGGGGGGGGGCGGCCCGCCGGGGGGGGGGGGGGGGGGGGGGGGTACTGTATGGGCTATGTGTGGACAGATGGATCAGGTCCACTAGATGATAATACTGTCTGGCACACAAAGAGATAATGATTATACAGACACAATTTACCACCATTACTGTCGTCCTAATCCCTCCTGATCTCCCTGCTGCTCATAGTGGGTGTTGACATTTATGTTTTCAATGTCTGTATATATATATATAATAGTATAATACATGTACTGTATATGTATACTATGATATGTTGTGTGCTATGAATTGTATAGCAAGAAATGACAATAAAGTTGATCTATCGATCTAGCTAGCTATCCCATCTAGCTATATGTAAAGATATTTGAGTTCAATTTCCATTTCCAGTCCTTTATGTCAGCGGTTCGTGATGTTACCCCTAAAAAGAAGTTGTATATTGCTTGGACCCCTCCCCCTCCCTTGTGCATGCGGAGGTTGCAGGCAATGAACCACTTCTTTTATTAGCATAGCATAACAGCCACTGTAAACAGCAGTGAAAATGTATGCACATTTCTATTTCAGACAACCAAACAGAATTTGAGATAATTATAATAATAATGATAAAAAATATTAGAAATACTGTAATTAAAGAGATTATTGCAAAAGCTTGAACACCATTTGACAACCCCCTAAAAGCTTCTTGCGACCCCTCGTCGGAGGGTCCCAGGCCACAGTTTGAGAACCACCCTTACTGTTAATGACGTGGCCCCTTCTGCAGGTCCAGCTGGGAGCTTCCCGAGCTGAGAGAGGGCCTGGTGAGGGCCATCAGCGACTCAGATGGAGTGAGCTACCCCTGGTACGGTAACACCACTGAGACCGTCACTATCGTAGGCCCCACCTCCAAGCCATCCCGCTTCATCGTCAGCATGAACGACAACTTCTATCCGAGCGTCACCTGGGCAGTGCCGGTCAGCGAATCCAACACGCCCTTACTGACAGGCATCAAAAGAGACCAGAGTTTTACCACTTGGCTGGTGGCGCTCAACACCACATCCAGGGAGAAGATTGTACTGCACACCATCAAGTGGAGAATGAGGGTGGATGTGGCGGTGGATCCGTCCATGCCGCTGGGTTCCAGGGCCAGATTGATTGGTCGGATTCACCAGGAACAGCCGCGGGTATTGACTCGCATGGAGCCCATTCCACCCAATGCCATGGGGAGGCCGAATGCAAACGACGCCCAGGTTCTGATGTGGAGGCCCAGAAGAGGCCCTCCACTTGTGGTGATACCACCCAAATAAAAGGGTTGACAGGGTTGGGAGGAACTGGCTCAAAAAAAACACTGGACAGCCCAAAGAGATATTTAAGGTAAAATCATGGCGGACCTTTCAATGGAGAAACAGGTAATCAAACCAGCAAGTTGTAGACAAAAAAACAAACAAGGCAAGCAGACACAGGTAAACAGGCAGGCTGAGATACTGTATATAAATGAACTGTTCAATGCACAAGTTTAGTGTTACAAATCATTGGTGTGAAGCTACTGTTAAATCCTGGGGAGACAACCGCCTTAATTCCTCAACGCTGCCTTTGACACATGAAGACATTGTTCTCTATGGATGCTGTTGAGATTTTTGTTGGCAGGCCTTTAATTAAGCCCAACACTGACAAGTCAAACCTGTCTCTGGTGCAGGGCTGTAATACAAACCTGTAGCTCCACATGTCCACAAGGAAACATTGAAGCCTAAACTCAGACCCATATTTAAAAAGGTTCTTCAGCCTTAATGATGGTGTAATACTGTCCCGGTCTGTACTGTAGAGTAAAGTGCTATGTGTGCGTGTGTGTGTGTGGTACAGTGGAATCCAAAAGGTGTTAGTAGTGCATGTGCGATGCAGATCTACGCAGGGTGGCTGAGTGGTTTTGCATTACACACAGAACGGCAGTGTTATTTGATTGTATGCTTTCAGAGTTGATGTGTGACACGTATGTGCAAACGGATGTGTGTGTGTTCCAGGCTGAGCCTATAATGGAGGCCCAGGATATAGGGTCCAGTCTTGCTGCTCTGTCACACCATACTGCCTCACACATTCCAGGGGCCTCTTTTTTCCCAGGTCCCTCAGAGGTCATATACGTAATTGGCATTCATATAGGTGGAAATAGGTTTGGGTTTAGTCATTGAGATAGAAAAGAGGCTTTATTCAGTTGTAAATTACCTATTCGCCCAAGCATAAGTCCAGCAATGACTACATTGAAAAGAAGAGAATGAAAACTTCTCTAACTAACCCCAGCTAATCTTATCCGCAGGTGAGAACCTAATGTTACACTTTCGATAGAGTTGTATTACCTGGGTCCATCCTCTATGGCAGTAATGGCAAAACACAATAATGTGCCCTTATCTAGTCAGTATATACAGTATATCAATGGAAGAAAGACTTGATTTACACGCAACTAATTTTCCATCACTTTGTGTTTTGAAGACTGTCTGTACAACAACATATAGATTAACACAATTTTGTCTTCAGAATTCAGGTCACATGTGCCATTTTGGAAATGCTTCATGAAGATTTGTGGTTTTGTAAATACAAAATATCAACGTCACATTATAAAGATATGGTACATACGTGAGTGCTAATTTGAACTTTTTATACTAACATTCTGAGCTGTGAAAGAGACAGAGGATGTAATCATGTTATCTCCCCAGGCTGCTCATTGCCTAGGGTGCACACCGTACAAGCCTTCGCACATCAACACACTCATATACACTCATAACACACTGTATCTGACAGCGGTGCAATGATCACTGAATATACTGTTTACCTGTCAATAGAAAGAAACATTAAGAATCCTTTATACAACATAGTACTGGGGCCATCCCCTGCTCTAAGATGCGGAAAATACTTTACAAGTCTTTATAACAAAAAACTGCAAGGGACATTCCTCAGTTTGTGTCTGGAATTATCGTGGTTGAAGTCAGCTTTACATAAACTTTGTTGTTTTGGTTTGAAACTCCATGCCCATCCTGCAGTTTTGAGTGTCTCATGTTCCTCTCTACTCCTCTCCCTACAACTGTCATAGCCTCATACTGTTCCCTCCTACAGCCACCCCCACTTTTGTGAACATTTGGGCATTTGGGGGCGCTATAATGCAATCATGGAATGTCCCTTTAAAATATGCGGTCATACCAGCTGAGAACATAAATCATGGCCATGACACAAGAGCAGTGTGTGGGGCAAAATTCTGACAATAAAGGTGAACACATAACTTTGAGTAGGGAAGAGAGAACATTAGAACTGCTTTTTTTCTCCAGTGGTTTTGCCCATACAACATCACAATCAAGTAAATGTCACAAGGTCACTCTTAGCTTCCTGGATGTTGTCTACAAAATGTCTGTCAGAGCCTTAAGTGTCTCTTACAGTAACAGATGTGCCTGAGGACTGGGGCGGCAGAGTGGGACAGTCCTTGATGATAAACTTGATTCATTAAATGCTATTTGTTCTGTTGCTTACCTGGAATTTGGTGCATTGAATGATCTTAAATAACTGGGAGAATTGTGTACATCTTAAAATCATTATGTGAACCTCCCAGATTCATCTGACTTTGCATGCATGTTTTTAACTCATTAAAACAAAAGTGTAATATCAACCTGTGATCTTATTGCAGTTACTCTTAATTATATTTACTGTGGTTTAATTGATCATAAGCACAAAATTAAAAAAGAGATGAGGAAATTGTTTAATAATGGCAATATGCTGCATTTATGCCAGAGTATGACAGATGAGTGTGTATTGTGTAATTTAAGTCAGGAAAATATCTCCAAAAAAGATTAAACAATTTATAGATCATGATTGACAAAAATAAGTCTATACCCGCTTGACCCAGAAACATAAAACAATTTAAATAATTACAACAAAAAATACATAATGTTCAAGTGGTTTTAGATGAAAAAATAACAGTCAGTAGAATTGTACATTGTAAAGTTATTTTTGAATAAAGCCTGACAAGCTTCTCATGTAAATCAGTAACATATCCACCTTCAGTAACATGGCTTTAAGTTATATTTTCATTATTGTCTCTTTAAATCAACAGAATATGATCTGAAATAATGAATTTACGGACTGTAATTTACACCAAAATAAAAAAATAATGTTTAATTATTATTATTTTACTACCACAAAATATAATTTTCCCTTCAAGCAATTACGCTTTTGGAAGTATCTATTAGATGACACATTTTATAATAGTTTACCATCACAGTTTTTGTAACTCCCCATAGCAGTAAACAGATTTAACCACTAAAAGTACATACTTAATTAATTCCCAACTTCCCTGTAACAATAAATTGCTTGGAAACAGAAACCGTTTCCAAAAATAACCAAGCAAAATGTGACCAGAGTCAGAATTTACTAGGTATTAGAACCTGTACTCTCACTTTAGTATATGGTCACTGCTGTTGCCACAGCTTGCAATTACAGTCAATTCAGAGGGATGGCGCTAGCAGGCCAAGGTTTGACACGTCAAGTCAGTAAACTTTTACATCACAACTGTGGTGAACGAGACAATAATCCATATAACACTCACAGACATTGCCAAACATTAATAAAATGCTCAATCTTGCCTGTCTGTCTGCATTATTTTACATGCTCAACATTACCATCAACGGTGCAGGTTTGGGGACAAGAAATTAAACAGGTTCTGAAAACATCATCTAAATAATTCAGTCCATCAGAAACATGCGCACCCACTTTTAGGGTGTGGCAACCAGACTAAAAAAAAATTCCATTGGGGCACCAGTCCCCGTTCCTTATTCTCTCCACATGAGGCACTTATTGGTGTCAATACATTATTATACAGTATATTCATTTGAGTTATTGACTTTCCTTCTACTCTTTTACCGCATCCTCTGCTTTTCTCTGTGGCCTTTCTTCTAATCTGCTCTCTGCCTACAAATGTTCCCTCTTCTTTGTCATCACAATACTATGGTAATATAGTCTGTTTTCTCTGTAACTTCCTGTCCACGAGTCCCTCCGCTCCTATAGGACCCTGTGATGTCCCTCTAGCAGCAGGCAGCGTCTCCTAGGCCCTGCTGGGGTTCGGGGATGGCTTTCCTTCGTAACCATAGAGGAAGGTTGCAATGATGACCAGAACGGCTCCCAGGAAGAACACGCTGCGGAACACAACAGGCAGAGAATGAGGCCCAGAAAGAGAGTGATAGAGAGACGGAGACCGGCACAGAAACAGTGAGAGGGAGACAGGTCCGTTAGAATGTACATTATGCGCACCGTATGAACACAGCCACATATGTAATGGTAACTAAGCTAGCCCTGATGACCGCTGATGTCACTTTTCTAAACAGAAAGTTTACTTGCGATAACCTATTCAGCTATTGACAAATGTACTTAATGTAAGTCGCTGTGCATAAAAGCGTCTGTGAACAGGCACTTAAGTGAAAGTGTGTGTGTGTGTGTGTGTGTGTGTGTGTGTGTCTCTCTCTCTCTACCCAGTGGGGTCAAAGTCCTGAAGCCAGAAGTAGGAAATTAGAGTTGACAGTATGATTGAGAGCGATGTAGCGAAGCCCTTGAGGATGTTGTCTGCATACTTGATGACCGCTGCTATGACCAGACCCCCCAGAGCCTGGAAAAACAAACACACACAGATGGAAAAAGGCACGACCTAAAAAGGGCCCAGGGGAAATCTGATACAAGAAAGAGATGGTGCATCACCGTGGAGCTTTGACAGTATAAAAGTTTGGAAACCCGTTACATTAACAAGTCACAGGATGGCGTACCTGGAGCGCCACGACGGTCCAGGTGATTGTGTTGTATCCCTGGAACATTCCAGACTCCCTTACCCTTTCCCCGTCGTATGCTAGCATGCCAATGAAACCAAACACAAGCCCAAACAGCCCTGGACACACACACACAAATATGACACACACATACTGTATTACAAGACCTGAGCTCACACTGAAATGTAATAAAGAGATCCAAAGAACTGTTTGTGTTGTTCTGCCCAAATCTGTACTATTATTTTTTCCTTCCTCTTCTTCTAGTGGATTTTTCAGTTTTTGTTTTAATATGCGTTTTGAATTAAATATATTCTTTTTTTTTTATGTACCATTACTGAGCCAAGCACTAGTTCAGACAGTCTGACGCAGGGAAACATAACTGCTGGTTAGCACCCAGAGATGAATCGCAGGAGAATTAACTCATGCCTCACACGTTCAGAGTTAAAAATAAAACAAGACAGGAACATTTATCTTAGCTGCCACAAAGCGGAGGTAAAAAGCCGAGTTGGCTCTTTGTGCAGGGAGAAGGAGCTACGCACAACATCTTGTTGCAAACATGTGGCTGTGCTGTGCTGCGCCACACCACAGCTGTGGCTGTGGTGTTTTGATCAGCAGTAATAGTATTGATGTCACGTGATTGTTTTTGCACGGGTGGAAATGCTTGGGAGTAAAGACATTTTATATTCTGTATTTCTTACTTTACGCGGTTATTCGTCAAAGTTAAATTTTGTTGCTCCCCCCTGGGTTTTCAAATCATTGATTTGTGTCCAGAAATGTTTGAAACCGGAATTACAAAAAAGTTTTGTCTTGGTTTGAATTTCGGGGAGTGCATGCCCCTCTCACACCTTAGTGCTGAGTGTCTGGTACTCCTCTCTACTTATCCACCGACAGTGCGCCTAGACTTACACTGATCTCTACCCCTCCCCTTACAGCTGCCCCCACACAAAACATAAACAGTGAGTTGGGGCAGAAATACAGGGTTCTAGAGACAATATAACAAACAGCTGAATAGTGATAGACAGGCAGAGACCTAGCTGTATGTTGCGGACCCAGACGCTCTGTTTGCTCTCTTTGAGGATCTTCTCAAAGTAAACCCCAGCAAAGCCACTAGAGCAGCAGGCCACCAGAACGGCTGTCACGCCAACGAACTGGGAGCCGGTAGATGGGACCTCTTTTTTTGGGCTTGCAGCAGACTCCGTGGGCCACTGGGCATGTAAGAGAAGAGAGAGAGTTTGCAAATTGTAAATATAGAAACAACAATGAACACCACTGAAATGTATGCACATTTGATTAAAGACAACGCAACTTATTTTATATGTTCAACTAACCACTGCTCTACACATCCGCGCACTGCGACTTGGCTACATTTCTAACCGTGTTGTAGGAGCCATGCAACTGTACTACACCTGTACTAGAGCCACGCCAGCCATTAAGCTGAGCAGGGAGAGCCACTGATAGATCCCCAGCCTGCGGCCCAGCATGGACACCGAGAACAGAGCCGTGGTTAGGATCTTCAGCTGGTACGTGACCTGCGGGTAAGAGCCCAAGAGAACAGTAAGCCCACTCGCACAAGGACACCGTCAGACACGGGTCCAAACCAAACTGCTGTTCTTCTATACCTGGTAGGTGGCAGCGTCCAGGTTAGACAGAGCTACATAGAGCAGGTTATTCTGTAGTGTGTAGATCCCTGAGGGTATAGCCAACTTCAATGTGTCTATGGGTTTGTGGACTATTTCCTGACGAAGGACAGTGTTGAGCGCTCGTACGCTGTAACCTGAGAAATACAGGAGCCCGAGTCATGTTAGAATACCTGCACAGATAATTAGTCGGTTAATGGGTCCTTATCTAAATGCAGATAGAAGACACTTTTATCTAAAGTGACTTACAATCTTTCAGCATCAAGTAGGGCTTGGTTTGCTTGATCTGCTTGATCAAGGGTGCTTACAATACATGTACAGGCCCTTGTAGGTGATCAAACCTAGGACCTTCCGTCTGTCCTACTGTGACACTTACTGTGTTCTTTGAAGACGAGTAGCACACAGCTCAAGATCTTCATGACCTCTGCAACCACCACAGCAGAGGAGGCCAGGTAACGGGGTCCATCTCCCTGCAGGGTGCGGGAGTAGCGCATAGTGAGCACCAGGGAAGTGGTCTGGAAAACCAGCACGCCTAGAGACAGGTACTTTAGCCTAGATGACGCCATGACGTAAAATAGCTGGTCCCCAGACTGCAAGGAACAGGAACGAAAGGGAGAGATGAGTTTCCACACACTGGATGAATGTAGCTATACATTTTTGAATTGACATGTTGTACTAGTAGCCCACATAGAAACGTTGTTAAGGCTGTCGTATAACGCTTACCTTTGCTTTCTGGGATGCTTTAAAAGAGATCCAACTAAAAGCAAATTCGAAGACCTAGAATAGTTTAATCTACTTTGGACAGCATAGTTTCTTGGCTGTTTTCAGGTAGTGTTAGCCAGGTACTGTGAGCTCAACACAGCTGTCAAAACAGCAGCGCGTCAGCTCCTCGCGTCCATACGCAAACACTGTCCATCCACAACACCAGCTAACAATAACTAAGCAGTCTTTAACTGGGGTAGAATTAGTTTTATTTTGGTCATTCGGACGTTGTTATATAAGATCTTTTAAGAGCAGATCTCTGAATCAAATCAGTCACTTCTTTCTCCGCTTGGCGATCTAGATCCGTGTCCTAACGTTACATTTCCCGATCCGTCACAATGCGGAAGTGGCGATGAAAACAAGGGACCAAAGCAAAAGTGCTTATCCGTATATTTTAAAAACATCGTTGTATTATTGGAAACTATGCTTAAAATACAACCATTTTTTTTAAGTAGAGAGTTTTTCAAGTACAAACAATAACTAAAACAAGCAACCTATTAAATATTTAAATGTCACCGTTTTTATTTGTATTTTGTCAAAAGGATATGAGTAGGCTAATGTATAGATTGTTATAGTAAATATATATTTTATTGTCATTTTGTTCAAAGCATCAACAAATTATAATTTGATGTCTGCCAAATGGTTGAGATGCAGTCAATGTTAGAATTATTAGGGTTGGACTTTTGATCAGGTAAGTTTACTGATTAACACCTTCCTTAGCAAAAGTAAGGAGGTTATGTCAAATTTAGTGCTTGATACTGAAAAAAAGGTGCCAGTAGTCACCTACTCCCCTTATTTACGTGTTGGCGTGTGTATCGGCCTGTATCAGCAAATCATTATTACATTCTGAATTTCTACAGTCAGTCGAATTATTTTAAGTTTACCGAACTTCCTATAGTGCGCTTTTATTTTGAAATGTGCTTAGGTGTTTTTTACAGTGCATATAGACATTGTGGATTACTGCACCAATTGTTTTGTGCAATTGTGAATATCTGCAATTGCATTGTTCCTTGTCATAATTTTAATTGGAGATATCTGAAATTGAACTTTTACTAATCATAATGTATAGCAAGCCCTTTGGACATTTAATCAGTAGGTGGAAATTACATTTCGACATGTCAAATTGTCATTTTAACAGTGAATAGGCTACCGGCCAACTTTGAGCACTAGTCAAATTGACTACTGTTCTGTGCTCCCATGTAGCCTATAGTAATTTTTTAGTTATAGGTGTTGAGTATGGAAAATATGTGAATATTTGGGACACATGTCTATGTGTGAGCCATTCTTTGGCACTTTGGGCGCATTATAGATTATTGATAACCTTTGAATGACTAATATAAATCCAAATGTAGCCTACCACATAATTTTTGTTTCCATTTTTGACAGTTAGGTAATTTGTATATTGACACTGGCATGATACATTGCCATCTCTAGTATCAGATCAAACAAAAAAATGCTGTGTCACACTGGTCTATTCTCTCTAAGGGGCAGACTTCTCCCATCTGCTGGACTGACAATTCTGTCAGTCCACTCTAAAATATGCCTGATCAGTTACACAGACCCCTCTACCTAATCGTAAATCATATTAATTTCTTCCATTTCTTTTTTGTTTAATATATTTCATTTGCTTTATTTCATTAAGCACTTGATAATTTGTTTTAATGTCAGACAGCTTTTGTTTTTTTATTAACAAATGTATTCTATTCGACCTTATACAAACAAGGGCAACTACTTCATATGGCATATAATATAGGACTATGATTAAAAGTAAAAGAAAATACAACAAACATACAAAAAAGTTTATATACAACACAAAAAATGCCTTGCATACTGAAGTGGAAATGCCATTTTTACAAAAAGGTTCATTGAAAATGAAGGTACCAAACTTACACACATTATGTAGAATTGCTGGGATACCATTAGTTCTTTGTTTCTTGAAGATAGGGAATACTTGAACAACAGGAAGATATTTGGTTTATTCTCACAATCATGTACAGCAATGAAAACCAGAACAGTATTTCTTGATGAGGGATGTTTGTATTTGTGGCTACAGACATCCAAACATCTGTACACACGAATCATAATACTGTAACAGAAATCCAAAAAGCTATTCCACCTGGTTTTCTCAAACACCACAAGAAATTTGGCTAAGCAGTGAATTTGGTCTTGAGGGAAATGGTGTTACTTTTAAAACAAGGGAAATGATTGTCTGTGGCCACACAAGACAAATACTCTTATTACATCGGCACGATTACCTTACACATTTTCTGACTTGGTCTATGAATCAAAGCAATTAAAAGACGCAGATACACCGATTGTAGATTGGCAACAATTATAATAATATGAATCATGGAGAGGGAGAGAAAAAAAAACTGCAAAAAATTAACTCACAAGCATGACATATTTAAGAGATGCAAAAATATGAATCTGAAAATGGAATAGTAAAATGTTTCTGAAATTTTGCCTGTAACCTGCCACGCCTAGATGAGTAACAAATGGTGCAGATGATCCTGTCACTTTATGTACATTAAAACAACATTGCTCTAACAATACATGTAACTATGCAATGTGTGTATGTTTTTGCATAAGGTTCTCAATTAATCCATCACCATCTCATATAGTATGCTTTCAGTACCAGCTTCAATGGTGAGATCTTTTGAGAGATGACCATCAAGTAAATCCCTATAGACTATTATAGCTTCTTGAGTATTAATTTCTGTAGTGGTCTTTTCACAGACTACGTGTGAGGGGAAACCACTATGTACTGTACGTATTCTAATCAACGCATTAAAACATACATTAACTTGCTATTTACACCACACGTTTAGAACCACATAGTGACGAGATGCATTGTGTTCATGTATGTGTCTTTATACTCATGCAACAGTGATTTATAAAAATCCCCCTTTTGTCATAATTAAAACAAGAAGAAATGCATGTATACAAAACAACAATAAGGAAACAACTAAACAGTTTAACAACAAAATTGAACATGACCCATCATATCAAACGACAAAAATGACACCAAAGTCTAGTTTATATGATGTTAAACAACTACATATGTCCTTCAACATGATCTAAAAATATGAAATCACATCGCACTATTAAGAGTGAGCTAAGCAGAACATCGATTATCCATTCTGTCAATGGTTGCTGTATTCCTTACGCAATAACATCCAATGTCTGATGGCCTTTTGACATCACTGACCCAGAAGACACCACAGATCACGACTTGCTGTGATTGAAGACAAGCTGTACATGCCAACAGCCAACACCATACTTTGATATACTGATGTTATCTCATGCAACTGAAAATGCTCAATGACATTTTAGAAACTATACACACAGTATTCTTTAAGTGCAACAAAAACAATAAAACACATTAGGTAAAGTGATTAATATATTGATGAAGAGATATGAGAAATAACAAAAAGGAGGAGGACAGCGCAGACGGACACAGTTCGAGTTAAGTACCGTAGTTTTATCTGCGCAGAACAATCGCCCCCATAGTCAGTCCAAATGTTTATTTTCCTCCAGCTGGCCTATGCAAACACCTGCATGTTTCCACGCTGAGGCTGCTGGGATGCCTGCTGCGTCTGCTGCGTCTGCTGCAACTGGACTTGCTCTGGAATGTGTGTGTGGCGCGAGGAGGGCAGTGCGTGGCGGGGGTGCCCTAGAGGGGTGGGGCTGGTGGTGACATCGGACCAGTCCGAGTTGGAATGGGGGGAGGAGGAGGACCACGGGTCTGGGGATTCTGGCGAGGGGGTGAGGTACGGGTGCTCGCTGGGCGGGTGGGCTGGGTGCCCTGGGGTGGTGCCCTCTGAGCCGGCGATGGCGTAGCTGTGAACGGATGGGGGCGTGGGGTACTTATCCACGGGGCTCTGCATGGCCTGATAGGGCTGGCCGTCTGCCAGCCCATGGCCTCCATGGCCCAGACCGTGGGGGTGGGCGTGCTGGAGTGTGTGAGAGAGCCCGTAGCCCTGGTCAGGCATCTGATACATCATGCCCTGGGTGCGGTGCAGGCGACCCGGCCCCTGCTGAGAGTGGCCCTGGCTCTGACTCGGCCCCTGGGACTGCTGCACCTGCACCTGCCCGGGCTGGGGCTGCTTCAGCACGCTGGGGCCGCCGCCCGGCCCCGGGGGCATCATCTGGAAGGTGACAATGGGAGGCAGTTGCTCCCTGCTCATGGTGACGTTCATAGGGGTGAGCATGGAGGCCTGGCTTTGGTGTTGGCCCATGCCTTGGTGGGACGTCCCCATCTGATGTGGCACCAGGCCAAACATGTGGCCGCTGTAGCCGTGCTTGGCCATGCTCACCCAGGCCTGCGGCTGGTTCAGCATGTGGCTGACGGGCGGCAGCAGGGGCCTGGTGCTGGGGCTGCTCAGAAGCGGAGGGGAGGTGGCTGTGGCGGAGACGCCGGCGGGCGCGTCGCCCGCGTACGAGTGTGGTGACTCCAGAGAGTCCACGGGCGACATGGTGACCGAGCTCTCCGACAGCCCTGCTGCCGTCTTGGCTCCCTTGGCGGTGGTGCCTCCTGCAGCAGCTCCTCCCCCCGGCCCCTCCCCTCCAGCAGGCTTCTTCCTCCGCTTGGCTTTCATGTCCTTCATCTCCTTAGCTCCTCCGCCCACACCTCCGACCTTGGCACCTCCCCCGCCCCTCCTGCTCTTCTTGCCCTGGGGCCCGGGGCGCATCCCCATGTAGCCCGCGCCGTTGGGCCCGCAGACCAGGGAGTGTCCCCCGCCTCCGCCCATGTGGTTGGGCCCGTTGTGGGGACTGTGCACCAGGTTGTACTGGTCCAGCAGCCGCACGATATCGTGGTGCATGCGCTCCTGGGCAGTGTCGCGGGGCAGCCGGTCCAGGTGGTCGGTGATGTCTCGGTTGGAGTAGTGGTCCAGGAGAACCTGAGCCGCCTCGAAGCTGCCCTCCCTGGCAGCCAGGAACAACGGGGTCTCCTCCTATAGGGAACACAGCCAGAGGGGAAGGTTAATCCCTGTGCACAGGAGACGCGCACACACACACACACACACACACACACACACACACACACACACACACACAATGACTAATGCTGAAGTGGAGGTCTATGAGGGCTCATAAAATGCTTTTTGAGTTTTTGAAAACCATTTGGATTATTGTTTTATTATCTGGTGCCTGGCCTGTGTTGCGACCCACTTCTTTTTGGCGGTTCTCCTCCAACACGGAAACGTGAACATAAAATGTCCACTGCAAACACAGACCAAACCATACCTTGTTGTCCTGCATGTCGCGGTTGGCTCCGTTCTTCAACAGCACCAGTGTGGCCTCCACATTATTGACTGCTGCGGCCCAGTGTAAAGCAGACTTGCCTAGGAGTGGGAGATGGATGACAGGGAGCCAGAAGCTAGTTAGACTGGCAAGTGCTACAGCTACAATAGCCCTTAGTGACATTCTACTGCTGCTCCATGTTAGCGTGCAGGTCTAACACACAAAGATAAACGCGGCGTCCTGAATGAAACGGGAGCGCGGCCTGCTTACCGTGGTCGTCTACAGCGTTGATGTCGGCGTGACAGTGGATCAGCTCCTCCACCATGCCCTCCACGGCCAGCCTGGCGGCCAGGATCAGAGGGGTGGTGCTGTCGTTCATGCGGGCGTCCAGCTCGGTCGCGCGGTTGCGGATCAGAATCTAAGAAGGCGGTTGAGAAGAGAATCATCGCCACCATGTATGTGTGTAGCAGCTTGCTGTGGCGGTCACTACCCCTCCCCCCTTCAGCTAAGTGCACAGCTGTGGCCCAAACATAAACAGTGAGCTGGGGAGGAAATGTGGGTTCTGGGGGGAATTATACAGATAGTGTTCCTAACTGTTTGAACGGCATACGATCCGTGGCAGTTGAGTTCTCTCACCTGGAAGACCCCCTGGGCATCGGCTGCCACAGCAGCGTGTAGCGGGGTCCTGCCCATGTTGTCGTGGGCGTTGGCGTCGGCGCCGGCGTCCAGCAGCCTCTTGGCAGCGTCGGCCCTGGCGTAGCGGGCCGCCAGGTGGAGCGCCGTCTCCCCCGTGCGGTCTGTCTGCGCCATGAGCAAGGCGCCCTGGCCGATGAGGTCCGAGATGACGCTGGGTCCAGGCTCGTCCCCCCCGCTCTCCTCCTCCTCCTCACCGCATTCGGGGCCAATGCGCAGCGATGCCAACATCAAGGGGGTGAAGCCATCTGTAAAAGGCGACCAACAAAGTCACATTACTTTTATTAGTTTATTTAAGTGCTTAACACAAAGAGCATTATACATTCAAAAGGGCTAACACCACCATATTGCTAAGGATAAGCTTGCCTTAAAAGATGTGCCTTTAGCTGTTTTTTTAAAAGTGAGAGTTCCAGAGCCTGGGAGCCACTGTGCCCAAAGCACGGTCACCTCTTGTTTTAAAATAAGTTCTTGGCCAGAGGACCTCAGAGACCGACGGGGAGTGTATGGGTGTAATAAGTCCAGAATGTACGAGGGGACTTGACCATTAGGGCTGTGCACAAAAAAAAAAAACTAGCGATGGAGATGAGTATCGGGATAGTTTTTTTCCACGATATTGTCAAAAAAATATGTTGCCCCACGTATCGATACATAAAAAAAACTAATTAATTAAGCGCAAGGAAAATATACAGAACCGGACGGGGAATAGATGAAGGATATATTTCAATCATCAATATATTATTCATGTTTTAAATGGATTTAAAAAACAGTGTGCAATGCAAATACCATTCTAATAAATTAGAATGGAAATTTTGTATTAAATAGTTTTGACTCAATTATTCCGCTGAGTTACAAATATAATGTGATGTACATATTAGACCACCCAGGTGGTACACAGCAAGTTGTATTTTCAGCTCTACTTAATGTTCATGTGGAGTGTTGCAATGTATTGCAATGTATTAAGATACGTATTATATCGTGAGGTCCTTGCCAATACACAGCCATGCAAGGCTCTGTACTGTAAGTGATGACTAAGATTTGAAAATGAACTCTGAAACTAATGGGGAGCCAGTGTAGAGCCACAAGCACAGGAGTAATGTGCCATCTCCTGCTGGTCCTCGTCAGAAGCCTTGCAGCCACATTTTGGACGGATTGCAGTCGGTCCAGGGAGGATATGTTTAGGCAAGTGTACAATGAATTACAAGTCTAAACGTGATGAGATAAATGCATCTCCATCTCCTTTACCTCATTTACATTTGGATTGCCATTTTATATATAGAATAGATCAAAATCTCTGTGGGTTAGCCCAGGCCCCAGTGCACCATAAAGGGAAGCAGAGCCACACACCTGGCCCTTTGACGTTGACATCCAGGCAGTCTGAGTCATGGTCGGCCTGCGAGGGAGTCAGGACAATGTCAGCAGCCTTGATGTGCTGTGAGGTCCACTCCCTGGGGTCTACACCTCCCTCCACAGGCAACGGCAGCAGGGGCTTGTCTTCAGTCTGAGAGGAGAGAACGCTTCAGCTTCAGTCACATGACTAACTTTATTCATATGTACTGTATCTACTGTCAATCTACTGTTGTTTTCTAATAGTTTGTTCCCCCACACACACCCTTGTTTTTTTATGTGGAACTTCGTCCTCTGGCCATCTCTGGCCCTGCCCTCCATCAATCAAGGCCCCGTCTTGCGTCTTAAAGTTCCTGGTGGGGGAAAAACAGCGTCATAAGCTACAGTATAATGCAACAATAATGATCATGAACAGAATGGTGAACACATTGTTTTAGTCTTCTCCCATTAATCCCCTCACTTCATGCCAAAGTCATCTTGTCCAACGGGCTCCCTCCTCTTGTCATCTTTCTTGGCCAGAAAGCCATCGGGGAGCCAGAGGATGCCATGTTTGCGTTTCCTCTTGGCGGCCAGCACCCCCAGGAACACGATGAGCAGAACAATCCCCACTGACAGGCCAACCAGGTACTTCAGGTATTTAGGGTTTTCAGGCTCTTTGGGTTTGGCTGGAAGAGAGAGAAACGGGATAAAAAACATGCAGAAACTCACAAGAACAACACAAAGATGTACCAATTAATTTTAAGAAAGTATCTAAAACAAACAATTGAGAACTACTTTGCTATTTAAGACTTTTGTATTGTAATTTAATAATTTTATATTTTTGTATTGAATACATTATTTTTGTAGCTTGGTCTGTGTGCCTATATTACTGTTAAAACGTAAGCCCTACACACGCAAATGAGGCGCTTTCAGTGGATGTGTTTGTTCGCTCCTTGAGACACTCTGCGGCCATAGTCTCCCTTTGTCTTGTTGTGCCGTGACAAGGCCAAGACAATGCAAGCTACACAAATTAGTCCTCTTCACATATTCCACAAAGTACTAATATCTATGTAGCCTTATGCTCCACTATTCAAATATCAGCATATTCAAAAGGCCGCAAAACATTTGGCAAACTGCAATAGCCATTGTATACAATCGATTTTATTGTGTGAAATAGAATTGAAGTAATAAACAGACTTATAAACAGTATATACATTATATACTAACACACGAGGAGTCTTCAGGACAAACGATGTGAAATAATCAAACGTTGTTTTCCAAACATAGCGAGGTGCAAGTGTCATTTAGCTGAGAAATGCAAAGCGCTGCAGCTGTTACACACACATCCCAGAGCATGAAAATGAAATGCCATCGTATTCTAAAACTCTATAAATCTTCAAGTTTCACCCTTTTGCTAATCAACCCAATAATTTTGACACATGGAACAACTTAAGATAACAGTTTTAAGTGGAAATAAAATAACCGACTCCAAACACTACTGTTCTGTGTGGTTCCTTTGCGCCACCTGGTGGATGAGTCAAGCATTGTAGTAAATGCTCCAGACAATAAATTGTGCTGCTGCGACCACATTGCGTGGCGTGGACTGAGAGTGCAACATTTTGTGCCGCGACATGACTTTTATGGCAGTAAATGGAGATTGAAAAAAAAAGACGGTTCATCGTATACCACAAACAAGCGATTGTTTCATGCTGTACATCAGTGTGTGGTTTACGTAAGGCAGCTATACGTCAGTGTGTCAAGGGTTTAACAAACATTCAATACTACTTTAAAATCATACCACAGTATCTACAGGCCTGCTTACTGGAAACTGACACCAGAGGATAAGGCAGTTCAGCCTTAAGGTACTCTGCTGCGATGAAGGATGCAGCCTCCCTAGTGCTGGAGAAGCAGTTGACTGAGCTCTGGGCACACTCACGGTTATCAATCTCCAGGTACACTTTACACCTGCACAGAGGAACACACACATTCAAACATGCTGCTACACAACCTTCACTGAATCTTGCGCTTTTAATGAAAAGTTGTGTGATTTACACCAGTGGTTTGATAAGCGGTTCACATAAGATGCTTTTGAAGGTCATGAGATGTTTACACAATAAAAATATAAGAAAAGAAATCGATACGTTTATTATTTTTGATCAAATATGGTGCTTGTTAATACAGTATATTTTGTTGTTATCTTGACCAGTGTCCGTGCGTGACTACATTTTAACAGGTCATGGTTTAAAAAGTTGAGAAGTGCTTTTTATTTGACAAAGAAGGAAAAAACAGTAAGCAGACAGACTGTGGCTCGCTTTCTCCTTACCCAATGACCTCCCTCTCCAGCTCTCGTTTGCTCCTGCCCTTCTGGTCCTGCGCTCCCTGTTCCTCCTCCACGCCGTAGTAAGGGTACACCATGGGCTTCTTGTTTTCATCCAGCTTCACCCTCAGGTTGGTGTGAAGCAGGTTCCCTAGGGAGCGCAGGAAGCCTCTCATGTCGCCGATCAGCTCCTCGGGCTGAAGACGTACCACGATCACCAGGGTGCCGTCCGCCACCTTGGCTGGGGTGTCTCCGGAGCAGTCCAGGCCATCCCAGCCGCAGGCCTCGGTGTTGCAGCTCCGGTCACAGAAGTTATTACCGTAGTGGTCTGCGCAGTACTTGTCGTATCTGAGAAGGCACCACGGCAGGTGGAAGATGGGAGGTTTTCTAACTGACTTCCTGCTAGTTAAAAAATGACTAAAAAAAACATATGGGAGAGGTTTACTTACTTGCAGTAGATTTGGGGAGTCTCCTGGCACTCAAAGCTGTCAAACAGGCATCCGGAGTTGTCACACTCTCTATCGCAGTGGCCGTTCTTAAAGAGGTCCCAGCAAGGCACGGGGGCAGTACAGTCGATCCAGGGCTGCTGCCAGTGGAGGGAGCAGTCTCCTCCATCCCACTGGCACTCGTGGTTGTTGCACTGAGGGTCGCACACTTTATCCCCAGATCGCTGCTGACACTCCAAATAGGGGCAGATTGGGGCGGATACAAACACCTTGTTTTCACAGTGGCGTCCAGAGAAGTGGGTGGCACATTGGCAGCTGTACTGGAGCGGACTGAAGAGGTCTTTGACGCAGGTCCCGCCGTTTTGGCATGGCCTGTCCTGGCACTGGCCTCTCTCACAGTGCGGCCCGCTGAAGCCCTGCTGGCACTGGCAGCGGATGTGGCTGTTGGGCATCTCTATGCACCGCCCCCCGTTCTGACAGTGTAGCCTGGCACAGTTGTAGCCCTCCATTTCGCCGCAGCTGAATCCAGTGTTGCCCTAAACAGTTAGAGTGGCGTTAACACGACGTAGCGGTGTTGTCGCTGTGGGTCTTAGTGTAGAGCGATCACAAGGCTATTACAGCTATTGCAGGGTCTACTTATTACAATCCCACCGCTTGTCTACTGTACCTGAGCTATGGTGGAGCCCTCTGAAGCAAGCATGAGAATAAGAGAAGGAGTTGAAGGATTAGTGAGGTGAAAAACAAGCACTTAGACTGAAGGGGCAAAGCAATGCAGCATTAATCCAATACCAGTGCATTTTTTAGCAAAAATAAATAGCAAAAATGGAGAACGAGGAAAGCACATGGAGTTGCCGAGACATTTATACGTTTAGATCGCAAGATTTGTAGGACAAAGCACACTGAGTGGGCAGCAACAACACACGACAGACCTCAGGCTACTCTCATTAGACCATCCTGTTAGCACAACCTCCGTGTTCAGGTTCACTCTGACAATAAGATCGGACGTGCTCAATAGAAACCCATTCCAAGCCAGGTGGTGGGACTAGGTGTCAAGTTAGAATGCAATTAAACCTTCAATGGCGATTTTCGAAAACAGGAGGTTCTTGCTGTCATCATCTGACTGAACAACTCAACTACATGCCGGTCGGCCCAGGTATTTGCAGACAGGGCACAATTACAATTAGGTCATTTAGCAGACGCTTTTATCCAAAGTGACTTACAATTACATGTTGCAATTACATGGAGCAGATAGGGGTTAGGCATCTTGCTCAAGGATGCTTACAGGGGGGGGGGGCTCGGAACCCCCAACCTTCTGGCTGGGAGTCCAATGCCTAGACCAATAGACTACCCTGCACAATGGTTGTCTATTGAGAGTATCCATGCTGGTCAGCAGAGTGAAACTAAAGGTGGAGGCTAACCTCCAGCAAGAAGGATGTTACAAAGAGGCAACCCACTTACAGGGAGACATGTGCAGGTGTAGCCATGGGTTGAGCTCATGTTCATTGAACAGGTGCCACCATTATGGCACGGCTTAGACAGGCACAGATCCTCCATGGACTCACAATGACGGCCTGAGAAGAAACAGAGAAAGAGAATAAATCAAGTTTAATTAAGAACAATGATGAGCAGGCTTATTCGCAACGCATTTGACTGTAGCCACTCCGTATCCACCTGTGTATCCTAGGCGACAGCGGCACTCGTAGTCATTGGCTAGCTGAACACAGTCTAGGCTGCCGGGGGAGTGGCAGGGCCCGGACAGACACTCGTTGATGTCCCCTTCGCAGTGTTCTCCAGCGAAGCCTGGAGGACAGGAGCAGGTATAGCGGCCCACCCCGTTCACACACCTGCCCCCGTTCAGGCAACGAGGCCCCCTGGAGCCAGGCTTCAAAGCACAGTTGTCATCATTCATCTCACACCGGAGCCCTACAAAAAAGCAACGCAACATCAGCAAATAAAATGTCACCGCGTGTCTGCACTTAACCGCACAGCCTCATCCTACTGTGCTGTACTCACAGTCCCTTAAATCAACGTGACTTACCGTGTGTTCCAGGTGGGCAGGCACATGTGAAGCGGTTGATCAGGTTGATGCAGGTGCCTCCATGCAGGCAGGGGTTGGAGTGGCATTCATCCACATCATACTCACAGTTGACCCCCTGGTAGCCTGGCTTACACTGGAGGGTCACAGCGAGTTCAGAGGTTAGTTCAGGCTGCGCACGGCAGCAGGCATCCAAACGCCCTCTTGTTCCTCTTCACTTAATTATAATGCATTTAAGCTATGTGGCCCAATTGGTCATATTGGTGAGCCTGTCTGGCCGCGACATGCAACTGCACTGAAAGCTGTCCTATTCTATACGTGGGTGTTACAAAAAACGATTGCGTCGGCAAATCTAAAAGGGCATGTTATGCTGTTAGGTTCGCCGCTACTTGGTATGAGCAACTACAATACTAACAGAAATAAATGTTAATATATTACAATAAATAAGTTATATTATGCATTTTAAACATGAGTTAAGATAGAATATGTATGTTTTTATTATGTAATTAAACACGCAGGCACACCACACTTAGATGCAAATCAAACACACACACACACACTTACAGTACACTCGTAGGTGCCCTGGTAGTCCTTGCAGGTGCCTTCATTGCGGCAGGGGTTCGACTGGCACTCGTCGATCATCTCTTCACAGTAGCTGCCCATGTATCCAGGCTGACACTGGCATTGGTGGGAATTACCCACGTTCAAACACCGCCCGGCGTTTTTACACACCATCTCCCTATCCACACCTGATTTTGAAGAGGAGACTGGCCATTTAACTACCCCTTGTATTACCAGTGTAACAACTATCTGTTATATTTCGTTTATTAAGAGAATTCAATATTTATACTACAATCATACTGTGGGTGGGACACAATTCATTTTAAACCCATTTCACACTACTCAAATAGTAATGGTTGTTGAGACGATTGTTAGCTAATTCTCACCGTTTCTTGCCGCAAAGTCTTCACAGGACATGTTGGGGACGTCACAATAGAGTCCTGTCCACCCCACTTGACAGTGGCAGGTCCAGGAGGTTTGCGTCTGGGCGCAGGACCCCCCGTTCTTGCAGCGCACCTGGCTGCACAGGTTCACAAAGTTCTACGACCACAACAGGAGGGAGAGCTCAGGCTGGATGTGGGAGTGTGTACTGACACGTTGACATTGTACTGGCACACATGCATACACAGCCACGCACACAGCCACGCACACAGCCACGCACACAGCCACAGCCACACGCGGTACCTGGCAGTTCTGCCCGTTGTACCCCACAGGGCACGTGCAGCGGTAGGTGCCCGGGCCGTCAGTGCACGTGCCTCCGTTCTTGCAGGGCTGAGAGTCACACTCGTTCTGCTCGTACTGGCAGAACAGCCCGTAGAAACCAGGGCGGCAGCGGCACGAGAAGGTGTTGATGCCGTCAATGCACGTCCCGTTATTCAGACAGGAGCTGGAAAGAGAGGAAGAAAGGAGAGAGGAGCAGTGAGTTTGGATTGCAATTCAAAATAATACAAATCAGTGTGAAGCCATATATTTACTATTACTGCTTGTAACTGTAACTCAACTCTGTCACACCATCATGAGCCAATGTAAACCCCATTATCCCATGATCATTTATTAAAGCCTTTGTAAAGAACCAAGAAACGGTTCCTTAATAGTACATTTGACAGGCATTTACATTTTCCTTAAAAAAAACAATGTCTTCTGAACTTCAATAAGCAACCCACCTCTCGGTGCATTCTGGGATGTTGTGTTCGCAGTGGATGCCGTCGTAGCCCGGCCGACATTTGCATACAAAGCTATTGACGTAGTCCTGGCAGACGCCTCCGTTCAGGCAGGGCTGGCCGGCACACTCGTCCACCTCGGACTCACAGTGGCTCCCATCAAAGCCTGACTGACAGTCGCAGGTGAAGCCATCTATGCCGTCCACGCAGGAGCCTCCGTTGAGGCAAGGGTCTGGAGAGGAGAGGGAAGAGGCATGTAACCCCCTGGGAAATGCTATGCTTTCTTAAAGCTCCTCGTAATATGCTTTAACAAAATTCCTCCTTGCTATAGAGGAAGAGCTGAATGTGCAGGGCAGGATAGTCTAGGTGTTGGACTCCCAGCCAGAAGGTCGTGGGTTCGAGCCCCAGAGTTGGCCTACCTGTAAGCATCCTTGAGCAAGATGCCTAACCCCTACCTGTTCCATGTAATAGCATCATGTCATTGTTGACAAATTTACTAATTGTAAGTTGCTTTGGATAAAAGCGTCTGCTAAATGCTGTAAATGTAAAATGAATGTGTGTGTTTGTATGTACAGAACACCCGCGTGGATGTATGCGTTTATATTGTTGATTTGAAGGGCCGCTGACTTTTAGATGTACTTTTGGGATGGTTTGTGTCTACCACTGATATCCCAGTGAAGGAACCTGACTGGGCCCCTGACTGTAAGTAGTTCCACGCAGAATTGAGAGTCATTTACTCACTGGGCGAGCAGTCGTCATTGTTAGTTTGACAGTTGCTGCCGCTGTATCCAGGCTGACACCTGCACATGTAGCTGCCTTGGTTGTTGATACAGTGAGCACCGTTCCGGCAGGGGTTCTTCATGCATTCATCCACATCATCACTGCAGCGAGGACCTAGACGTGGATTCACATGGAAACATTTAATATTACTATTGCACCAATGTGCAAGGTAGCCTCTCTCTGGCTCACTTCTCTCTCCCCATCTTCCCTCCTCTATCTAACAGACGAATAATAACACAAGAGGCAGGCAAGACCCAACATGCAAGCACACCCACACAGACAGAACACGCACACACCTTTCCAGCCATGAGGGCATCTGCAGGTGTAGGAGCTGTAGTCTGACGTCGGGTGACACACGCCTCCCCTCTCGCATGGCATAGAGGCGCACGGTAACAGCTCTTGCTCACAGTGTTTACCTGCTCACGCGACAAACAGACCCACCAATCAATGAGTGGGCTGGAATGGCGCTCAGCTAACTGCACGCATGCTACATTACAGGCTGTGTGTTTTGCACTTGCCTATGAAGGGTGGAGTGCACTGGCAGGTGTAGCTGTTGAGTCCATCTATACAGGCCGCTTGGTTCTGACAGGGCCCCGACGCACATTCATCGATGTTCCTCTCACAGTTCACACCTGAAAGGAGAAATATCCCACTATTTTAACTAGTTCTGTTTGTGAAACTGAATTCATGATGAGTGGCAGTTTGTTTGTAAATGGGAGACAAACAGCACAGTATATACTGTAGGTCCAAACAAGGGTTAATGAGAGCAGTTTTACCTGTGAATCCAGGCCGGCACTGGCAGGTGTAGCCATTGTGTCGGTCGACACAGGTGCCGCTGTTTTGGCACGGACTTGACAGGCACTCGTTCTTTTCCTTCTCACAGTACTGACCTACCCAGCCTGGCTCACACTCACAGTGGTACCTAGATGGAGTTGTGGGACCGTAAATAACTCAAAACAACAAGCAATATTCATCAGGGGTGGAACAACTTTTTTTCAATTAGGTCATTTAGCAGACACTTTTATCCAAAGCGATTTACAATTACATGCTGCTATTACATGGAGCAGATGGGGGTTAGGCATCTTGCTCAAGGATGCTTACAGGTGGAAATCCAACACCTAGACCACTAGACTATCCTGCCCCGACTTCATGGCATGGCATGAATTTTGACTGAGGTTTTCGGGTCTTTATACGATACTTATAATTGTAATAGCACCATGTAGTTGTAAGTCTTTTTGGATGCTAAATGACGTCTGCTAAATGACCTAATTGTAATTGTAATTGATTGGCCACACACATGACTTAGCTTGTCCAATTGGAAGGCCAGAATTGAGCAGAGTGATGAAAAAAACAGAAATTCTTTCAATTTGTCCTGACACACAACATGCACACATGCAGTATTCTAAATCAGTGTTTCTTTTAGTATTTATATTATGGGGTGGGATGATGTCATGTTGGGGCCCAGGTTTGTTCCCCAGCCTGTATCAGTTTTAGTCAAAAGATTTTGTAGTTATTGAATGGCTCATGTTTTTTGTGTTTTCCCCGCTTAGCTGTGAGAGCAAATATTTTAAATTTTTTACAGCTATTGGGCATTTTTCAATGGGGGCGGAAACTACAGTAAAAACATATGCTGATAAAAGTTGAATAAATGAATGAATAACAGAAAATATTTGTTTTCCCCACTAATTTTCCCCAACTAATTCCCCACACGTTACTGGTGATAAGGCGTGCCTGGGTTGTCTGATAAAAGCAGGAAATCAGTCAGAAGATAAGGAATAAAGTTGTACTTTTGAGACAGCATACCCATTTTGCTGTTCGACACACTCTCCGTGCACGCAGGGCTGTGGTGCACAGTGGTTTGTGCCAGAGTGGCACAGAGGACCATGGGTGCCAGGCGGGCACAGGCAGTGAAACCCATTGACCTTGTCTATACATGTCCCCCCACTCATGCACGGGTTGGAGTGGCATTCATTTATCTCTATATTACATTTAGCTCCTGAGAAAGACAGAGAGAGAGAAAGAGAGAGAGACAGAGATATTTAGGAAATGTTGTTTTAACCACACTATTAAAGCATCAGCATGTTACGGAATGTCTCTCTTGTCAAGGTTGTATTTAAATATTGCTCTACAGTATATAACACTGGACCAGGCTTACCTATGTATCCTGGAGCACAAACACACTTGTACTCGTTGATTCCATCTTGGCATTCTCCGTATTCACAGGGTTTGCCTGCACAGTCATCTTCATTGATCTCACAGTTCACCCCTGAGGAGAATAATACATATAATAACAAATGTCTAATCAGAAAACAGTGTTGGCCTTCATTTGAGGTGTGAAAGGTCTGGTAATTCCGCCTATCACCACCAGGGGGAGAGAGAAACCAGGAGAGTACAAAACAAGAACAGAAATATAACAAAAGAGAAGTAAAGTATGCCAGAGAGGACCAGCATGAATATGACTATACAGTAAGAGCAGAAAGAGAGACAGAGAGGCCTCAGAGGAAAGTGTACACCACAGAAAAGTGACCTGAGCCGACTCTATTGGGGGTGCAATGAGTCCAGGCTGGAGTACCAGTTCACAGGGCGGTACTGTTTTACTCAGGTACAAATCCTCAGAACAATGTACTGCCCCAGCCCCAGGCTGACCCCAGCCTTATGACTTAAAGACACACACACAGCTCTACACACTAAGCTGACAGCCATGCAGGCAGCCTTTGTTACTGGTGGAAGAATTTCTCATTTAAATCAAGCTATTCCCTCGGATATAAAATAATCGGTGATGGCAGAATCTCATTAAAACAACATGAACGAAGCCTTGGTTACTCAACAGTAGTACCTTATAGACAGAGAGGCAAGAATGACTCAGTTCAATTTCCTCAGATTCTAACTAAATGAGGCATTTTTAAAGTTTTAAAAATCAGTTTTGCTGTTGCTGAATATAGTAAAAAAAATTACTCTAAGCCTACCGCCCATTCAGAAAAGCCTTTCCAATTTGCAGCTATGATTATAATTTGGGTTCTAGGTTCAGTGTTCAATGGTACACCAATGGCACAGCAAAATTGAGAAAACATTTGTTAATGTATTTATTTTTAATCCTCATCTTGCGACGCCCCCAAAAAGTAGCTCAACCCACAGTTCTGATCTGTGTGTGATCCCAGCTGCTCACCAGTGGTTCCCTGCGGGCAGTTACACTGGTAGGCATTGACCAAGTCCACGCAGCGTCCTCGGTTCTGACAGGGGTTGCTTTGGCACTCTTGGATCTGGATGTTACAGATGGAGCCTGTGTAGCCGATGTGGCACTCACAGGAGAAGGTGGCAATGCCATCTTTACAAACACCGTGGTGGCACGGCTCTGGAACACAGTCGTTGATGTTCTCGTCACACAGCAGACCTTTGAAGCCTGGAAGAAGAGTGGGAAATACAATATATATGAATGAATGAATGAATGAATATAAGGTAATCGTATGAATGTATGTGTGTATATGTATTTGTGTGTGTGTGTGTGTGTATATATATAAATATATATATATATATATATATATAGCAGCTGGGATATATGGCTGCTTCACCTTATGGCTAATGAATATCAGGTTAATTTAGCACCTTACAAGTCAAATAGTGGTTCGAATCTGACCCAGGGTAGTGTGTTAGTTCAATCGAATTGATGATTTTCCCTATTTTTCTTCTTTGCATTTTGTCTTAGCAAGACTGAGGAATCCTTAGAATAAGTAGCACTGTTGGTTTAAGGCAGCGTATAAGAGTGAGGTTTGACTCACCTTCGGCACATTCACAGTCATATCCGTTGGGTCGGTCGATACACTTGGCCCCGTTCAGACACGGCGTGCTGGAACACTCATCGATGTCCATCTGGCACGTTTCACCGCTGAAGCCTAAAAGCAATGCATTGTGGAGAAGCCACGTTTATGCAGGATAAGGTACCACTTGTCCAAATGCAGCTACCAGTCGCTTTGGGAGGTCAGCTCATTCTCGCGTTTCATGAGCAGCGTGAGAGATGATACAAATTTAAGCACATAGCCTAGTGTGAAACAAACCTGCTGGACATTCACAGACGAAGCGGCTGACCTGGTCGTGGCATTTTCCCTGGTTTAGACAGGGGGCGCTCAAACATTCATCTATCTCCTGCTCACAGTGAATCCCAGCAAAACCTACAAACATGGTAAGAGAAAGGATATTGAAAAATGTCCAATTACGAGGCCATTATTCATGTTCCATTATTTTTGACATAATGTGTTTATTACACATTTGTTTAGCATTATCATCAATTATTATCATCATCATCTTGTTTTTATGGAGCAAAAAACTCCATTGTGACCTCACCTATTTTTGGTAGGCATGGGTCAAAAAATATTTAATTGCTATACCAGGTACTTGCACTAAGAACATGAAAATATACTAGAATTGACAACATAGCACAACATGCGCTACAAATTCATCTAGGGGAGAAAGTGTGTGTACCGGGCATGCAGATGCAGGTGTAGTCTCCAATGCGATCCAGGCAGGTGCCATCATTCTGGCAGGGGCTGGAAGCACACTCATTGACATCCTGTTCGCACCGAGGGCCAGCATAGCCCCTTGCACAGTTACAGCTGAAGGAGCCATCCGTGTTCACACACTGACCACCATGCTCACATGGGTTGGTGCCTGAGAACGAGAGAGAATGGGAGGGAGTTTGTTTACAGTAGAACGCATCTGTGCTGAATAAACTGGAAAGAGTAGAATATAACGCAGTACAATAGCAGAACACACTAGAAAACTGCACAGAGCAGAAAGAAACTAAGTGGAATGGAACTGTCCCATTTAGTAGGAAGTGTGCAGAAAAACAGATTGCATATGTAACAGAACCGAACTGAAGATAATTCTGGCAATAGAAGCAGAGGAACACCTTACCAATGCTGCACTCATCTCTGTCCATGTTGCAGGTGCTTCCAACGTAGCCAGCTGGGCAGTTACAGTTGAACTTGCCATTGATGGGGTTGGTGTCACACTGGGAGCCCTCTCTACAGGGGTTACTGATGCAGGCATCATCGATATGGCACAGCAGGCCTGCACAGAATCAGTGCACCAAGGTTATTATAGTAAACTCAAAGTAAATGAATTAGTCAGAACTCAACTCAAATTATTTTTTTTTTCATTTTAATACCTTTGAACTGATCAAATATGGAGGGCCAAAGCAGACAAAATTAAAAATAAATGTATACATTAAAAAGTGCTCAATAAATAAATCAATATCCTATTAAATGCACCAAAAAATAAATGTAGGCATTAATTATATTATACCATGTAACATAAATGTATGTCTCTTTTAATTTGCTGCTTTGTTTATTCACTTTTAATTGATTACCTTATTTATTTTCCTTTATAATTTTAAATTTTATTTATTATTTTTTTTCTCTTATTTATGCTTTTGTTTTAATATTTTTGTCTGTATTATTGTTTACCCTATTTATTTCCCCCAAACATATTTATTTTTGTCTTTCCTTTTTACATTTTTGTCTGTCCTTTTTACATTTCTGTATGCATTTCTGCCTCATTATGCAAATGAGGAGGGCTGCCTCTCAAGGGGTCAACTTCTCCCCTATTGGTCAACATGATGCTAAGACTTTACAGGTCGATTGTACTAGTCTGCTCATACACAACTAGCCCAGCCTTCCGGCTACCTAGCGAGCAACAGAGTACATTGTTTTTCTACCGAACTACTACTGTTAGCAATGGATGTAAACTGGGGAACAATCACGAGAGCTTAGAGGTTTGGCAGACATGGCTGACAGTGCCACTCCGGTGTTGTGCCGTGAAATGCACCCCCCTCGCGGTTAAGTAGTAGCAGAAGTAGTTTGGTAGAAAAACGATAGTTCTCTGTTGCTTGCCTCCTCATTTGCATAATGAGGCAGAAATGCATACAGAAATGTAAAAAGGACAGACAGAAATGTAAAGAGAGACAAAAATATATGTTCAGGGGAAATAAATAGGGTAAAATAATGCAAAGAACAAATATTAAAACAAATATTAAAACAAACATAAATAAAAAGAACAAATTAATAAATAAAATAGAAGATTATAAAAGAAAATAAATAAGGTAATTAATTAAAAAAATATATAAATAAAGAAGCAAATTAAAAGAGATACAGTATATACCTTTATGTTGCATGGTATAATTTAAGTAATCCCTAAAAAAAAATTTTGGTGCATTTAATAGGATATTTATTTATTCATTGAGCACTTTTGAATGTATACCTTTATTTTACATTTTGCCAGCTTTGGGCCTCCATAAGCAAACAGCCATTTTTGCACTATGTAAAGTTAACTTGTAAATAGAGTGCTGCTACTGAGAACTGAGCTGTTTCTCCTCGGGTGTTGTGGAGCAACAGCTTTCCGAGGAAAGCATCAGTTCTGGTAAGACCTGCTGTTCTGTGGGCTAAAGTCTGCTGCTAACCATGTTTGTTTTTAAAAACTGTAATACATTTGTTAAATGTATCTTAAACTAAAGACTAAACTAGTGTAGTGCCTCTTACAGGTCATTTTCTTAGTTAGGGTCATGGCAATCATAGTACTTCTTCCTTCTATTATGCCCCAAATACTTACCAAATAACATCATCCTTGTTTTACAATAAATAGTATCTAGGAAGAGACTGTTTTTTGCATATGATTTAACTTTCTCTCTTATCTTTTCCATCTCGCTCCTCTTTGCTCCACTAAATAATACTAATAGGAGTGGAAACAACCTTAAACAAAAGAGCAAAAGACATATCTCAGCGGCCTGGACAGATGCTCTACAATAGTTGACTAAGTAGATCCAGACACAAGAGCTGATTATATTTGGATATGAAAATGTCATTAAAATTCAAATTGAAATTGTGATCGCTGATGAATTGCAAGTGCAGTATAATATCACACTGAAAAAAGCCATTGCAAAAGAAACAAGCTCTTTATCGGACGGGCCCACCTGTCTTGCCGTAGGGACAGAAACAGACAAAGGAGGCTACTCGGTCGATGCAGGTGGAGCCTGGACTGCAGGCGGCCGTGGCGCAGTCGTCGATGTTTTCCGAACAGTCCGGTCCGCTCCAGCCATTCACGCACACGCACACATAGCTGCCCACGATGTTGCTGCAGGTGCCTCCATTTTGGCAGGTGTTGGGCTGCAGGCGACACTCGTCCACGTCCTCTCTACAGTGCTGGCCTGTAGGGAGAGAGAACGAGCATACAAATAGAACTTGCGTAACAACAAAGAACAATGGCATGAGCCTGTACATCTGCTTACAGGCACCAACATATTTAATAATGCATGTGTGGGACACACACAGACACACACACACACACACACACACTCCTTACCAGTCCATTCTGGTGGGCACTGACAGTTGTAGGTGTTGACCCCATCCATGCACGTTCCTCCATTGGCACACTGGTGGCCCGGGCAGTCATCAATGTTGTTCTCACAGTTTGTCCCGTTAAAACCTGCCGCAAAGAGCGAGGAAGGGCAACATTATTAGAACTCTAACCACATGATATGCAACCTGCACAGCTGGAAGCCATCTATGCTTCATTATGTTTCATTAGTTACTGTATATTGCTTTTTACGCACGTTGTATGTATTGTAAACAGTTGATATGACAAGTCCTATTACTGTATACACATTCGTGATGCGTCTGTTGTCTACAGTGCCACGCTACTGGCTATAGCAGACTGCAATGTGGCTATTATAACACCTCCAACAGGATCCTTCTGTTTACACCTCAAACAGCTCAATGTAACAACACAGCACAGGAGAGATGCATTCATTCACAGCCACATGATGCGTGTGTGCGCTCCTCCCTCCTCTCCAGCGCTAATTTTAAAGTCCCCATTAAACCACACAGGTGTTTCTGGGTTACTTTAGCTGATTATGGCACTTCTGGGGAAAACACGGATGACTCATCCTTGCACTTAGGGGCATGCTCTAATCTGTGAAACAAGCCAAACCCCTCGACGCGTCCCGCCCTAACCCCCTGAGAACTACATCGAGCATACTTTCATTGAGACTTTAACCGTTCACCTTCCATTTGATCTCAGATTCCATTTGCACTCCGGAAACAGATATTTATCTTTACAAAGTAAAAAAAAACTAACCCTAAACTGTGTATGTGCTCCAACCATATACTAAACCAGCTAAATCCTAATTAGCTGGTTATTAGCTTGCCAATTAGTTACCCCGAATTGTTAATGAATTTAGTACAAATACTTCATACTAATTTTTTGTTGTTTAGTTAGTATTATTTTTAATCAACATCTATAGTATCTTATTAATGGTAATAATAACACAAAAAGGTGTAAATCATTAATTCATGTTGCCAGACCTGGAAGGCAGTGACAGCTGTAGCTGGTCTCGGACGTCTGGCGGCAAGTACCTCCATTCATACATGGTGATGGCGAGCAAGGGATGTATGGGGTCTCACAGTGACGGCCCGTGAACCCAGGGGCACAGTTACACCTGGATGAGTGGCAGAGTGAATATGCTTAATGTCCTGCAGTTTAGACCAGTGGTTCTCAGTTAAAAGGGTCCAGTCTTTTAGTATCCCACTATCTAAAAAGGGACCTGAAAGTGAAATGTGAAAAATATAGAGAACCAATGGTTTAGACCAGAGTTGGAGAACTGATATGGCTCTGCATGTTTTAGATCTCTCCCTGAGGGTTGGGGTGGGATATGCTAGCGTAGAGTAGCCATAACTGAATACAAGACCTGAAAAGGATTGTGGAAAACAAGGACCAGGTGTCCCGCTGTTTCAATTAATAGGCAGTAATACAAACGTTCAGACCTAAAAACTAAATACTGTTAAATATAAAAACTGTTTTTGTTCAAATCTTAACTGAAAACTGTTTGTTGTTATACAAGGTATTGTAAATCACTTTTTCTGTGTGTGTGGCTCTTTGCAGTGATGATGTATTTTTTTGGGCTCTTAATGCCAAACTGGTGCGACAGTCTGCTATTCAACAATATCACAAAACATAAATCCTCTTACGACAACCTAGTGTTGTGCTATTAAAATGCTATGTCCTTACTTGTAGGAGCCTGGGCTGTTGACACACACTCCTTCATTCTGGCACACAGAAGGCGTGACAGCACACTCGTCTGTGTCATTGAGGCAGCGTGGGCCAGTGTAGCCGGGCGGGCAGGAACAGGTGTAGTGTCCAGCAGAATGAGAGCTGCAGCTCCCGCCGTTAGCACAGGGACTTGGCAGACAGCTGTCCTCGCGCTCACACCGCAGACCTGAAGGGAGAGATTCTGTTTAACCTTGCCATATCCACTGTGCCACCTGGATTGGCTGTTGTTTGTAAAGGAGGGTGGGTTTGTCATTTCAATGAATACGTTTCTTTACTAAATTAAGTCCACACTATAGATTGATTAAGTGTGCTGCAATCAGATGACATTCTGCTAACTCCTCAGTTCAGAAAGTGCACTGTAATATCAATGAGATTCTCCAATAAATGATAATGTTGTTTTGAAAACAAACAAGGCCTGTGCAACGCCTCCGGCATGCTGCCTAGTGCTCAGCTCACCTGTCCAACCTCTAGCACACTGGCACTGGTACTTGTCCAGAGTGAGCAGTCTGCAGATGCCTTGGTTGGCACAGGGGTTGTTGGGGTAGCAGGTGGAGTTCTGGGGCGTTTGGCAGTACTGCCCAGTGTAGCCCAGAGGACAAGTGCATGTAGGGATGCCGGGGACCATAACACCAGGCGAAACGGTCACCGAGCAGTTTCCTCCGTTGAGGCAGTATCCTGGGTGGCAGGGGTCCTTGTGGTGGCAGTAGTCACCCAGGAAGCCTGGCATGCACCTGGACACACACAAAGATGTATGGTTGGGATTAGGACGTACAGTAAACACTGCAAATGGCTGTTGTACGCTTGAAAATATGCAATTCAATGATAGTGAGTTTCAGTCTGGTACATGAAATGTACCACATCAGAGGGCTACTGGTAAGTCCTGCACAGTGAATACAAACCACACATCAAATAACCATACGCTGGCCATTAAGACCATTCAAAAAGCCCTAGGAATGAAAAGGGGGAAGCTGTGGTACTGTAGGCAGCTTGACAGCAAGGTTAACATGAGGGCAGAGGCTCCTGTACAAAGAAGAAGTGTAAAAGCAGAAGGACGTGACGTGCAGTAAGTTGTTATCGATTCATATCTGGCAGAAACACTTGAGGGCCTGTTGATGGGTAAGAACCTCACGACCAGCAGCAGATACTGACTAGTAGACAAACCCACAAACCTTAAAGTATGATCCTGATGTATACCTCTGTGTGTGTGTGTGTGTGTGTGTGTGTGTGTGTGTGTGTGTGTGTTTGTGTGTGTGTGTGTGTTTCTGCGCATTGCACATGGTCTATGCGCACGCAAGTCACGAAAAACAGGAAGGGCTTCCTCTGCATCCTGGATCTTTCATATTTACTCTTTTTCTATATAGTGACTCAGCCACATGACAAGCAGTGGAGAGGAAGCTACCAGATTACACAATAAGACTTGGGGGTTCAGAAACAACACTATCTATGGTAGCTTTCTATTCCTCTAATTGTTCTCGAGGCCCCTCCAGAAAATCCTCCTACTTTCACTCACTACTTCTCCATTGCTGACAAAAGCGTTTGGCCTGTAGTACCGTTCTGAGTAGCACACAGGGAACTTTCCACTCGTATGCTGTATTATTCAGCATATATTCCACCACACGGTGTATGTGGGTGGGTTGTAGTGTACGTGTGTGTGTGTGAGTGTGTTAAGAAGTGAGAAACTTACCTATAGGCAATTTTGTGATATCTTAGCTTTCCTCCTGTGTCAGCCATCGCTGTGAATACAGCTGTGAATAAACCACTCTCTAATAGAGTTTACAAGTACTACTAACATTAACAGGACCTGTCATGTAACATCATTTTAATGTCATATTTTTAACAATAACAATACTGTATCACTAGAGAGTAACAACGGATATATCGCGATAGCAGTATTTTCCCTCGTTCCTAGTATGGAGCACATGGCAGACACACTGTTTAGGGACTTTTGGCAAGTGGCTGCCTCTCAGGTACAGGCCTACACACCTACCTCCCTGGAGGGGCTCTGGTAACATAATAGGGGTGCAGAGACTGAGGAGCACACACAAGCACATGAAGAGACACAGGTGTACACGCACTCTCGGCCAAAGCAGTGCTTCTGAATGCAAGATGTTTTCTTATTTTATTATGGAATATCTCAGGAGCAAGTGTTAACATGTACACAAGTGACTCATTAGACACTGAGGCCGATATTAGGATCTCTGTGAAATAGAGACGAGAATCACAGAGATGGGAATCTATTGGAATTCCTGCTCACACGTACTAAATTATCCCTATTGTTGGCCACTCCACCCCAACGCAGCTTGAAGATATTATGTTGTGAGCGCATGGGAAACTCTACGGAAACATGCCAGGGAGCAGCCCCACAGATCAATTACATCTGTGTACAGTATGTGCGTCTGATGAGCTGTGTGTCTCTTCAAAAAGGACACAAACACTCCAACTTGCAACATACATAATCTGGTGTACACACGTACCGTGGCGCCATAGCAACATCAAGTCTGTCACTAACTTAATGCAAACACACTTAAATAAATCAGCTCTGCACACGTATCTTAACTATAAAATAAAGGGGAGTCAAGATGTATAGATCTGAATCTCCACACAACAAATCCACAATGAAAAGAATTACACATCATTTCTAACATTATGGTAAATTGGGCTCTCATTGGTGTTTGCAAAAGGCCTTTCTTTACTTGAGACAAATGAGGCCTACAAGGGTCACTAAAAAAACAAACACAGGAACAAGGAAAACATAAACGGGGGGGGGGGGAGATAGCAGACATCGGATCTTCAAAGCAGGGTGACTTCAGGCCTCCTCACCTTAGCCCTGAATGATTAGACACACTACACGGACAGAGAACCCCCCCTCCCCCGGTCCCGTCTCTGTCCATCTATCCGCCCTATAGCCTCTGTAACACGCACGCACGCGCACACACACACACACACACACACACACACACACACACACACACACACACACACACACACACAC